>JASAMX010026792.1:0-10580 GCA_030248175.1 Microlaimidae sp. YZB2_3
ACATTTTCAAGTCAGATAAAACTTCCTTGTGAGCAGCTTTAATTTTTCTAAAAGCAGGTAGAAGGTATAGTTAACTTTAAAGAGGCATATACATATACTCAGGAAAATGTCATTAAGTGAGAGTGACGGTTGGGAACCAAGATACCAAGACTTTCGCCAGTATCATAAATTTCTTATTTTTTTAGCGTTCGCTATTATTTGTTTACCTGTTGTTGTTTCTATTCTAAATGTACGCATTGACGTTAATCATCAAAAGTTTACTTTAAAGCTTGGCAAACAAAATATTTTAAAGTATATAAGACATTGTAACTATTAAGGTTAAATTTTATCTGGCTGACGCCGAAAATTAGAATGCAGACATGAGGGGACCAATTAAAATTGTGCGGTAACAGCGTTTTTTTAAACAAATAAGAACACTTTTTTTTTGATTCCACCTTTTAATAAAATAACCAACTGTAGCCCTTAAAAAATTTGCATTTAGGTTCCAAATTAAGTAATTAAATAAATAATTATTAAAATACAGTCTCTAATCAAATCTACTTTTTAAAAATTCAGGTAAAAAATATCTTGTAGTATCTTACCTTAATTGTTTTTATGCGGATAATACTTCCAATTATAAAACATTCTTTACTAAAAAAGAAATACTTCTGTTAATAAAATTTATTCTTGATAATACATATGTAACATTTTCAGAAAAAATCTTTAGGCAAATAAAAGGCATTCCAGCTCTCCACAACTAGCTGATTTAACACTATCCTTCTGTGAATTTACTTATTTAAAAAATCTCAACAATAATGTGCAGATATATCTACTAAAAATACATGTAGATATGTAGATGATCTAATTAATATTAATCACCTTACCTTTTTAGATGTATGTAAAGAAATATACCCAATAGCCTTACCTCTAACATGCACTTCAGAAACATTATATAATGCTAATCATTTAGATTTAAGAATTGAACTGAAAAATAATAAACCCAAAATATCTGTTTATAATAAAACTGATGACTTTAATTTTAAGGTTATAAAGTATATCCATAAACATAGTAATGTAAATAATAAACTTGGTTTGCAAGTGTTTTACTCACAATTAATCAGATCGGCAAGAATTTGTAACAGAAAGGACAAGTTTATTAACAAGGCTTATGAATTAACAAACGATTTCTTAAAATTGGAATATAAATATAAACAGCTGGAGCAAAAAGCTATAACATTTTGTGTTATAAATAAACCTTTGGTTAGTAAGTTTAATATAACAGATAAAAGAAGCATAATAAAATTTGTATATGCCTTTATGAATGGTATAAAATAGTGAACAAAAAATTGTGGATTTTTTAAAAAAATCAGTGTTATCTATTATTAAGTCCGTTTATGTACTATCGACAAAAATTTGCATAAAAGGTAAGTGAAGTCAAGTCAAATAAAGTGGAATGTAATTTAGATCAATTATCCATTACGCATTACAAAAATTTTTTAACAACGTTTGTAAATAAAAATTTTTATATAAATTAATTTAATTAGCCTATATACTGATTTCTTATTATCCAGGTAAGAATATTAATGTTTTATCAGCTTTATTTGTTTCTATTCTAATTTTCATTTTTTGCAATTTCGACTTCTTTCTAAATAACTCTCTAATTAACACTTAAACCTCTTTTAACCCTTTTATTTTGCTTTTTAATATTCTTTTATGCTTTTTGTTTACATTGCCATTTTTTATATAGTTTAGTATGGAGGGCCGCAAACGTGGCATAGAAGATTCTAGGCCTCAGGTAAATAACTTATAATTAATTTGTAAACATATATATTTATAAATTTAAAATTTCTTTTTGTGTTGTCAAGCTTGAGGGGAGCATCAACTGATGACGACGCACTCCCCTTGGGCTAGTCCTAATAACTTGTCTTGGTGTAAGCGTCGAAACAAGTTATTATTAATTGATAGTTTTTATCAAAAACATTTTAAAAAAAAATTTTATCTCTAGGCTTTTAAAAAAAAAAAAATTTTAAAAAAAAATTTATGCTAATAACTCGTTTTAAATTTCATGTAAAACTTTTTTACTTAATATATTGAAAACTATCTTTTACTTGTCTATGTATGTTTGTAATTTATTAATGTTTATAAAATATATGGGACTATACCCTTCCTACAGAAATATTTTTGGGGTTTTGTTTCTATAACCCAGGGGGTCTAGCTTTTTGCCTTTTTTCAAACATTATTAAACTTACACGTGAATATGCTTTTGATGCAATTTAAGAACAATGCACAGAAAACTTTAAAGAAGACTAAATTTATAAGAATTTTATAAGATAACACTACATTTTATTAAATAAAAAGCGATATTCTGGTATAAAAAACTGTAAAAACAAGAATTTGTGTTAAAAATTCACGTTTTTGGAAGAAAATTCAGTATAAAAAGTACTTAAAATTTTCTCGAGGGAGAGGGGGGAGTCAAATCTAGAGGGGGGTCAGGGCTAAAAATTCGAAAATTGGGGGGGGGCGTGGATTTTTTCTAGGGGGCCCCCAAAATTTCAAGGCTAGGGGGGTGGACCTCACCCTACTCCCCTTGTTCATCAATGATTAGCTAACACCCTGCCAGTATGGGACTAACCCCGTTTTGTAAATCTCAGCCGAGGTGCTTGTGTGGCACTGATATCACTTGGTGAATTACTTATTAAATAAATAACTCCGAGAGCAATAATTTTTTTTTTTGATTTAACGAACAAATTTCCTAACCGCTCAATGAAGCCATACGACAGGAATAGAAATAAAAAAATTGGAATAAATTGGTTTCAAATGAGTGGAGCAAAGCTGGGCAATACGCCTGGCCTGGATATTCAACAACACTTAGAAAACAAAACATGAATAATTTCTTCTTTGTACTTAAAAATGGCTTTGTTTTGATTGGTTATTACATGATTCCCAATTTTTTATTTTGTCACAACTGCACACCCCAAGGGGTGGGGGTGGAAATAAAAATTTCACATTTTCGTGCTCTATTCTTAACGCATTTTTCATGGCGACTCTACTACTTTTAAAGTTGAGTCTTAAAAATTAAATTCATAAAACCTTTAGCTTTCGGAGTCCCAATTACACAATGAGATAACTTTGTAATAGCGCTCTATTATTGATAATAACAAGAAAAAAAATAATCTGAAATTGGGCAATTATTACTGAATTTTTGCGCGGTTTTCAGCGTGTCGTTCGTCTTTCAAAGTTTTTATGGAATTGACTATGCTATTAATAAATAAAAGAAGAATAATAATAATTAAAAAAAATGAAGGGCTTTAAAAGCTACATTTTTAAAATATGATTAATAAAATCGCCGCAGAGTTTTTTGCCTGTGGTCGTCTAACGCGTGCAGATAATATTTTTAACGATTTGTCCAAAGACAGAGAAAAAAATGCGCTTTATATGGACCTATCTGTAACATAATTTTTGTCGGCGGTAATGCCACAAAACAAAATTCCTACATGCGTTTCATTGTGTGTAGTATTTTTCAAAGTAGAAATGCTACAAACAATAGAACATCATTTTCCAAATTTTGTCGACTTTTTGTAATAAATTAAAGCATTAATTTTTTTTTTTTGATGTAACTTAATAAATTTACATACAGTATCAAAAACCTTAGTTACGCAAAAAATAGTTTAAAACAATGGTCAAATGCTACAAAAATACTTGAAATGTTTTCATATTTTTGGTAAATCTTTATGGGAAAATTGGGTAGAAACATGGGGGTAGCCAGGATTTTAAAAGGGGAGGTCCAATTCTAAACAAACTTTCTAAAGTGAGGGGGTCCAAATCTTAAACCTTAGAAAAGGGATAAAAAAGTTTTCCGCGCTTCGCGCGGAGTGTTTATCAGCTTATTTATACCAAACACATTATTTTCCTATTATTTAACAACAGTAAGTCATTAAAACAAAGAAAAATTTTTTACAAATATAAAACAAAGAAAAATTTTTTACAAATAAACTTATTTTTTGGAAAATTAATATCATTAAATAAACGTTTTATCCTTTGAGTTCATCAATTTTTAAGACAAAGCGTAGCAAAAAAGACATGAAAAAGTGAAACCAATTTATTTTCTTTCCAATCAGTATTTGATTCATTATTTACTTTCAGTTTTCGCTTTTTTATTAAACCATAATATATCGATAAAAAATTGAAATAAGAAGAAATAAAACTTAGAATATGTATACCCATAACTTTTTAGTTTCTTTTTTATTTAAAATTCAATGAAAACAAGAAACATTCTTCATATTCAACAGTAAATTCGACATTAAACAGGTTTAAAGTTGTTTTTTTTTGGTTGTTTAGGTTGATTTGTAGGTTTTGCTTAGGCTTAGGAAAAATTTTGTTCTGTTATTAATCAGAAAGTGATTTTTTTCCGAAGATATGCAGGATTTATTTTTTCTGGCGCCGCCAAAATTTTCTTCGAGTTCTAACTTTTTTCATATGTTGCTTAATATTTTAAACGGTTAATAATTTTGAATTTAAGCTTTCTGCTTAGGCTTGCTTAGGGTTCATATCTCAGCTTTATACGATCAAAATTCAGCTTTATACGATCAAATTACTTTAAGTAAATTATTCAAAGTTGTTTGTTTAAAAAGGCAGGTTTTTTTTTTAAATACTCCAGACATCTGAAATGTTTTATTGAATAAAATTTATTTTTCTGGCGTTTATCACTAATTCTTTGATCTGAAACCTTGAATATTTTTT
Source organism: Microlaimidae sp. YZB2_3 (assembly GCA_030248175.1). Lineage (NCBI taxonomy): Eukaryota > Metazoa > Nematoda > Chromadorea > Desmodorida > Microlaimidae > Microlaimidae sp. YZB2_3. The sequence goes on from JASAMX010026792.1 coordinate 4,720, forward strand.
CTAAATTTTTTGATTAAAAGAAAAAAAAACGAAATGATGTGAAAAATAAAAAAAAAATGGATGTTGTTTTTAATGCAAATAATTGTTATATGATTTATACAAGGGGGAAGATTTCTTTTAAAGTAAACACCGGAATAGATCTTCCCCTCTCTGTTTGGAATTGTATGCAAATTTTCGCTTAACACAGGGGGAATAAATATTCTGAGGGGGGGGGGGGAGATCTGGGCGCGCATTCTGACGCGCGGTTGAAATTTACCCCGGGTTAGCTTTTTTTTACGTGCTTAAGGATGCGAGTGAAAAATCAATTTTACCTAGGTAAAAGTCGGGTTAAATTTTTTCTATTATTTTAAGAATAAGAATTTATCCAACTCGAGAGGTGGTTAAATATTTTCTCCGGCAGGATTAATTTAATAAAAAATAAAATACGCGCATTGATTAATTTTTTTATTTCGCGCGAGGTGGTTTTGCGGCGCGAGAAAAAAAATTAAAAAAAATTCATTGCAATAATTTTTTGTCCTATATGCGGTAGGTTTATTGATTTACAATATTTATTTATTTTTGTTATTTTCATTGAAATGGATTTATCGGGGTAAATAAGGGTTTCTTCAGAATGCGACCCCAGTTCTGGCGCAGACCAGAATAAATCTCCCGGGGGGGAAGATCTGTAATGGGGGAAGATCTATTCTACGACACCGGCCCTGATGTCTTACTCAATAATACAGTCCTGTTAGCAGCTGGTTAACGTATGCAAAAATTTATAACACGCCATTGGGAATGCTTATATTCGTTTACACTGATTATTAACAAATGAGAACTAAAGATTTCACACTTTATAGTTTTTTTATATGTAGGGTAACTGACTTAATTTCGGCCACGCCTTAATTTCGGCCACCAATTTAGGGTGTTAGAAAATTGGCTTATTTTTAAAACACAAAAGAACTAGCACAAAAGTAACTGGATTAATGTTGAATAAAGTGTTTTTGCAAAAGTTTTTTATTTTTGTTATTCTACATTATCAACATTTTCATACAAAAAGTGAATTTTTTGTGATTTTCTTAATTTTTGCTTTGTGTTTAAACTGCATCAAATTTAGAACGAAGCAATATATAACCTTAAAATATTTTCTATTTAAGGCTCACAGTTGTTAATTTTCATGTTTTGATATTTTCTTCAAAATCATTTTGCAATGCGTTTAACTAATTGCGCATTTTAAGATTCCGTTAATTTCGGCCACCTGAAAATTTAGGTGAAAGAACCTGCCGTTTTTTGCTGTTTTTAAATATCATTGTACTACCGTATTTATAAAAAAAAATTTTGCTCGTTTGACTTTGTTTTGACGTTTTTTAAGCAAAAAATAAAAATTGAACAAAAATACAAGTTATTAAAGCTTGTTTTTTTAAGGTTTTGACATAATTATTTAAAGTCTTGCTAATAACTATTAAAGTTCGCAAACGGGAAAAATTAAGTTATATGTAACAAGAACAATACCTAAGGGTAAATTTGCAACCTTTAGAAATTTTTATTGTTCGTTTAAGCAATAGTTATGGCCAGTTTTTTGTAGGTGGCCGAAATAAATGGCACGCGCCTTAACTTCGGCCACTTTAAAAACAAAGTTTAAACCTTCACTGATTTTTAAGTGTAACAGAAATATTCAAATTTTGCACTGGAAAAACAAATATAGCTATTGTTTGATTTTTAGGCCAAATTTTGGCTTGATTGAAAAAACCAGAAAAAACTTATTAAAAAAAATAAAAAACGGTGGCCGAAATTAAGTCATTTACCCTAAATTGTTTTTTATTGAAAGTTTAATACTAGCCTTGAAAAATGCTCTAAGAATAGAGCAGGAAAAAGGGGCGATTTTTCCCCGGGCGTATGTTTAGACAGAAAAGATGTAGACTAGTCTGAGATGGACATTATGTGGACTATAGGAAATTTGCATTTGGTTTGGCCAGCTGCTCACTAAATAAAAATTTCTACGATATGATAATGATTTGTTTATACATTGATCTAATCACACAGCACTGTTGCATTTTTTTTTAGTTTGATGAAATGTCAATTGAAAAAATCATACTCACAGCAATCTTTGACAAGCGCGAAATCGCCACTTTTTCAATTAGAAGGTTATATTTGTATGTTAAGAAACAACTATAAATTTGAAAAAGTGGCGATTTCGCGCTTGTCAAAGATTGCTGTGAGTATGATTTTTTCAATTGACATTTCATCAAACTAAAAAAAAAAATGCAACAGTGCTGTGTGATTAGATCAATGTATAAACAAATCATTATCATATCGTAGAAATTTTTATTTAGTGACCAGCTGGCAAAACCAAATGCAAATTTCCTATAGTCCACATAATGTCCATCTCAGACTAGTCTACATCCTTTCTGTCTAAACATACGCCCGGGGAAAAATCGCCCCTTTTTCCTGCTCTATTCTTAGAGCATTTTTCAAGGCTAGTCTACCACTTTTTTTGAATTAAATTAAAAAATAGCCTAATAAACTATAGTTTTAGCTGCGCAATGACATATGTTTATAATCATTCCGTTGCCGAGATAAAATAAAAAATAATAAGAAGAAGAAGATGAATTTAAATTACAAAATTAACCCACGTTGTTTAATTATAGTTAGTGCGGTGCAGATGCGCTCCAGAAAAAGTTTACCTACGTTCTCTAAATATAGTTGGCGCGATGCCGTGCGCCAATGATTGCAATTATAATTTTTAAAGTAAAAATAATAATAATAATAATAAGATGATGAACATGAATAACAAAATTTACTCACGTTGTCTAAGTATAGTTGGCGCGGTGCCGTGGGTTAAAGTGCAGTTGGCACCCCGCACCACCGATGATTACCGGCGCGTGGCGCTCCCGCGCCACCGACGCTTATTATTATTTTTTAATAAATAAAACTTTGAATTAATTTTGTCATCAGTAATGCAAGAATTAAAAAAAGTACTCTGTTGTTTTTGCCGTTTTCCGCGCGGTTGAAGCAGATGGCGCTGGGAACTGGCACCGTTTCTGCCACCAATTAAAACCGGTCTGCTATTTTTGTGCGGTTTTTATGAGGGGATGTTGGTTGTCTGCTCTGTACAATCCTTATTGTTGCCAAAAGGCTGTTATTGTGCGGTTGGGAGTTTTTATTTGTCTATTTTTCAGTTTTTTATTTTGATCAATAAATCGATAACAAGGACCTAAATGAAAAAAGTGCTTCCTAAGAAAGTTGCGTAATTCCTTCTTCTTTCTAGTGAGCCCATGTTTATTTTTGATCAATCAGTAACGAATGAGGAATATCGTTTTTAAGAATGGAGCGTTGGAATAATAATAAGAAGAAGAAGAAGAAGAAGAAGAAGAAGAAGAAGAAGAAGGTTCTGAATTTCAAAATTTACCCACGTTCTCTAATTATGGTTGGCGCGGCGCCACGGGGCTAAATCGCCCCGTGGCGCTCCCGCGCCACCCATGATTTATTGTTAATTAATTACTTTAAAAGAAATTTATTTACTTTTCCAGGATTATGATTTAGTCTTATTGAATCTTTTTGCTATATTCCATAATATAAGGCTTTTCTTAAAACTTTGTTTCGGTTTTTGCTAGAATTTATTTAAAATTTAGATATTTAAAAAAATTTAACTCCTAAATATCCCCAGATATTTGTGTTTTTTTTTGCAAAATTGTTATTGGTAAACCATATGGACATCGAGACCGGTCCACTAAATGCAAGTAAATAATATTTTCGTTTGCTTTTTTAATATTTTAACTATTACAAAAAATAAAAACACACTGTTTTCTTGTAAATGTCTTTTTTATTTGCAAAAAGGTCTTTTTACAATCAAAATAAGTCATCAAGATTTTACAATAAACACAAAATATTCGAAGATATTGCGCAACAATTACTGTGTAATTTGTTTGACAAAGTGAAGAGCATGTTACAAATCACAGTTGATTTTTGACCGAAAAATTCATACAGTAAATTGCTAAAACTCAGATATTCTTTTACTCTAATATATCCTTGCCAACACCAAGTTGGTGTGAGAATATTGCGTATTTTCCACCAAAATTTACCGGACTCGGACCACACCTTTAAAACGAATCAAAAAATTTATTTAAAAAGCAACAGTTTTAAGGTGTGGTCCAAGTCCGGTAATTTGGTGGAAAATACGCAATATTCTCACACCAACTTGGTGTCAAGGAGATACTATTAGAGTAAAAATAAAATCTGTCGAGTTTAACAATTTACTGTATGAATTTTTCGGTCAAAAATCAACTGTGATATAACATGCTCTTCACTTTGTCAAACAAATTACACAGTAATTGTTGCGCAACCTATTCGAATATTTTGTGTTTATTGTAAAAATGCTTGATAACTTTATTTGATTGTAAAAAGACCTTTTTTGCAAATAAAAAAGACATTTACAAGAAAACAGTGTGTTTTTATTTTTTGTAATAGTTAAAATATTAAAAAAGCAAACGAAAATATTATTTACTTGCATTTTGAATAGAAAAAAACCGGTCTCGATGTATTCATATGGTTTTCCGATAACGATTTTTCAAAAAAAAACACAAATATCTGGGGATATTTAGGAGTTAAAATTTTTTTAAATATCTAAATTTTAATAAATTCTAGCAAAAACCGAAACAAAGTTTTTAAGAAAAGCCTTATATTATGGAATATAGCAAAAAGAGTAAATAAGACTAAATCATAATCCTGGAAAACCGAAAATAAATTTCTTTTAGAAGTAATTAATTAACAATAAATCATGGGTGGCGCGGGAGCGCCGCGGGGCGGGGGAGGCCCGTGGCACCGCGCCAACCCCGGTCAGAAAAACGTGGGTAAATTTTGAAATTCAGAACCTCTTCTTTCTTCTTCTTCTTCTTCTTCTTCTTCTTCTTCTTATTATTATTCCAAAAGCTCCGTTCTTAAAAACGAGACCCCGTTAATTCTCTACTGATTGATCAAAATTAAACATGGGCTCACTCAAAAGAAGAAGGAATTACGCAAAGCTTTCTTCAGAAGAGCTCTTTTTTCATTTAGGTCCTTGTTTATCGATTTATTGATCAAAATGAAAAAAACTGAAAAAATGAGACGAATAAAAACCCCAACCGCACAATAAATAGCCTTTTGGCAACGATAAGGATTGTACAGAGCGGACAACCAAAGCATCCCTCGTAGAGACCGCACAAAAAATGGCGGACCGGCTTTAATTCGTGGTTTTTTATGGGCCAGTTCCCAGCGCCATCTTGTCCGACCGCGCGGAAAAACAGCAAACAGAACAAAGTACTTTTTTTCATTCTTGCATTACTGATGACAAAATTAATTCGAAGTTTTATTTATTCAAAAATAATAATAAGCATATTTGGCGCGGGAGACCTAGCGCGCCCCGTAATTCGTCGGTGGTGCGTAATCCCCGACTGCACTTTAGACCCGCGGGGCACCGCGCCAACCATACTTTGAGACGAACGTGAGTAAATTTTGTTATTCATGTTAAGTATCTTATTATTATTATTATTATTTTTACTTTAAAAATTATAATTGAGATCATTGGCGCAACGGGCATCGCGCCAAATTTATTTCAAGAACGTAGGTAAACTTTTTCTGGACCGCGTCTGCACCGCACTAACTATAATTAAACAACGTGGGTTAATTTTTATTAATTTAAATTCATCTTCTTACTTCTTATTATTTTTTATTTTATCTCGGCAACCCCCTGGGTATAAACATATGTCATTGCGCAGCTAAAAACTATAGTTTATTAGGCTATTTTTTTAATTTAATTCAAAAAAAGTGGTAGACTAGCCTTGAAAAATGCTCTAAGAATAGAGCAAAAGACGGCAGATGTTAGACAGAAAGGAACTAGGACTGAGACA
>JASAMX010026793.1:0-26822 GCA_030248175.1 Microlaimidae sp. YZB2_3
TAAGAAAAAGAAATGGTCCCAAAATTGCATGCTTAGTGGTACTGAACTTGTAACTACGGTAAGAAGATGAAAAAATATTGTTTATTACTATTTTTCATTTCTCTATTAGTTAAAAAAAGCTTCTATCCACTTTAGATGTCTACCAGAAATTCTATATTTATTTAATTTAAACAAAAGTTTTTGATGCAATACGTTATCAAAAGCTTTACAGTAAACTATAGATTTTTTTACCTTGAAAAGCCAAAGTCCAATCATAGAAAACATTCAAGAAGTTGTGTAACTATTGAGCTTTTATGTTTTAAAACCATGCTGGAGGTGAGATAATATGTTTACTAAAAACATAGAAAGCTCAGATTTTCAATCTGTTCCATTATTTTACAAGAAAAACACGTAAGAGAGATTGAACGATAGTTTTCTTTTTGACATTTTGAACATTTTTTGTAAACTTGGGTAGTTAGTGCAATTTTAAAATCACTTGGAAGTTCACCTAAATCAAAAGATTTTAAAAATATTTTAGAAAGGGGTTCTGCAATAACTTTTGCTAAGCGCTTAGAAAAAAAAGCAGAAATGCCATCAGGAGAAAGAGACAATTTATTAATCAGTTTTTTAAGAAATTTCAAAACATCTCTTGCAGTAAAGTTTATGTTATCAAGTATTTGGTTGTGATTTGGTTCAAAATATGGAAAATTATTATTATCTTTGGTGAAAACAGAACTAAAATATTCACAAAAAATTTTTGCTTTTTCAGATTCTTTAGTTTCAAAACAACCATCTACACATTGTATTGGAGGAATAACTTCCTTGGATTTTAGCAATTTTTTTATATACTTATAAAAATAACCAATATCGTGTGATTTAAGAACCTCTTCTTTTAAACTGATTTGAACTTTTTGACACTATTTGCATAAAGTTTTGAATTTTTTTTAAATTGATTTTTAAAATTATTCTTACTATGTCTAGTTTTCCACAACTTTTTCTTTTTATTTTGGAGTTTATAAATATGTTTTGGATACTGAACTTTTTTCTTAGAATATTTTTTATGCTTATATTTATTAAAGGCACATGCAATTGAATACATTTTGTTAAAACTGCAACAAATTCATTCTAGTACTCTTGGACTGTATTTAAATATTTAAAATTTAAATCCCAGTTTTGAAAAGCTAAAAACAGGGCTATGCTGCTGTACCAGTAAAGTCAGGTACCAAGAGTTCAGTTTTATGACTATTTTTTATAAAGATTTAAGTTTATTTCACTACAAAGTACAGCATGATCAGAATTGCCAAAATTTGCAGCCAGCTGTACTTTATTGAAGATCTCAGGGTCATTTGTAAGTAGTAAATCTAGAAATTTTGTTTTCTAGATGGCTCAAGAACTAGTTGGGAGAGTCCTAATTGTAAAAATGTTGTGTAATATTTGGATTCATTTTGAGAGTTGCTAAAAATTCCATCAGAATCCCACCTTATCCCTGGTAAATTCATTTCACCTATTAATATGGTTGTATTAAAATGATTATTTGTGTAAAATTTAATAAAGTCTAATAATAATAAGTCATCTTCAGTTTTAATGTTAGGAGGTCTGTATACATTAATTAAACGGATTTTGTTACTTGTAATTATAAGAACAGTCACTATTACCTCTAAATTATGATACTTCTTATAGATTACAATTTCACTATATTTTATGTTTTTATTTATTAAAGTTAGTACCCCACACCGGGTCCGCTTCGTTTTAGGCCCGCTTTGTTTTAGTCCTGGAAAAGAATCACTGCGAGCTTCGTTTCAGTCCCGCTTCGTTTTAGTCCCGCTTCGTTTTAGTCCCGCTTCGTTTTAGTCCCGCTTCGTTTGAGTCCTGCTTCGTTTTAGTCCTGGCGGAAAATGCGTTCATAAACTAGTTCCTGCTACGTTGCTTCGTTTTAGTCCCGGAAAAAACGCTGCAAGCTTCATTTCAGTCTTGGCGAAAAATCCGCGACGAAAAATCCGCGCAAGTCATTTTGCCGCAATATTTTGTTTTATACAAAGACCTTTGTACTACAATTTTCTAAGCTTATTTGATTCATTTTGCATTGATTTAAAAATTTTAGAATTTTTTCATTTATTTAAACTATTTTTAGTTTTTTAACCCATTTAGTTTACTGTAAATAAAGGAACACTGTCACAAATCAAATTTCTATAACGCCCTAAATAGACTACTCTTTTAATTTTTTAACCCGTTTAGTTTACTGTAATTAAAGAAACACTGTCACAAATCAAATTTCTATAACGCCCTAAATGGACTACTTATTTAATATAAAACCTTAATCTTAATGTGGACGTCAAAACTATTTTTAGTTTTTTGCCCCGTTTAGTTTATTGCAATTAAATAAGGACTGTAGCAAACCAAATTTTAAAACTACACTCTTAATCTTAATCTACTTCAAATTAAATATTTTGGTTCCTCCAGCACAATTCAACAACATTCATAAATTTTAATTATATCGGTTCAGTAACAAAATTGTATGATCCGGGCGTTACAGGAATTTGATTTGTGGTATTACTCCTTTAAAAACCAAACAATAAATATGGAAATACTTTTATATTTTTTTCTCGGAAAGTTTTATATTAATTTTAGAAAATTCCTTTATTTTATATCTGCAACATTTTTATTATTATCGCATCCAAATACATAAAAGAAAACAATAAATTCAGAATCTATAATATAAAACATAAAAACGTTAATAAAATATTTTTTTCATTTAATTTGCTTTTATGTCACTAATTTGTTGGTATACGTTTTAACCAAAATTTTGTTTTACAATTAAATGTTTGTAAGAAATCATAAAAGGAATCACATATCAATAAAAAGGATTATATAAAAGCAAATAGAATAGTTTTTTTAACATAAATGAATCTAATATACATAAGTGTGAAATCGCTCATTTAATGGTCGGAGCTGCGGTGATATCTTCGTCTTAAATGGCCGGAGCTCCAGAGCATGATATTGAAGGTTCGGAACACATACATATTTATGTATATAAAAGTGTGTTATTTCGTATTTTTTTACAATAACCGATGATCGAAATAAACGAAAATTTAAAATTCTTACAGTTTTTTTGATAGTAAGACAACCTCCCGGCTTTGGGGAAGGTATACTCATAAATGTAAGAAAAGTAAGGCCCGTGTATCCCTCAAACCCCAGTTCGTAGTGTTTAAAACTGGAACCCTCAAATTTTAGTAAGAAATCCTGGATATAACCAACAAAATTTTTAACAAACTAAATTTTATTTCCAAACTTTGGGGTCTCCAACGGCCCTAAAAACTACTTAAAATTGCTAATAAATTTTAAGTAATTTAGTTTTTCATGTTTTTTTGGATTTGCTTTGATCGATGAAACTCTGCATGAAATAACACTCTTTTAACAAACGTTTTGTTGTAACAACTCAATAAAAATTTTTATGAACAAATAAAAACAAGAAGCTTTTTATAATCTTTTTTTGGACACATTAATTAAATTTAATTCAAAATCCTTCTTTTTGAACGGTGTCCGGAAGTTTTGTCTTTTACATCTCGTCTTTCAACATCTTGTCTTCTACAACTCGCCTTCAGAAAACTTGTCTTTTAAACATCTCGTCTTCGGAAAACTTGTCTTTTTGATGCGATTTTGTAAACGTATTTTTTAAAAAGCGAGTTTGCGCCATGCCGATAAAATTTTCCTTGATTTTTAGGTTTCGCTTAGGCTTAGGAAAAATAAAGTTTTTATTTTATAATTCAAAAAGCACATCATTAAATAAAAATTTACATGTATACTATTTTGCCTTGATTTTTAGGTTTTACTTAGGCTTAGGTTTTTAGTTTTTAGAAATAAATAATTTAGTAAAAGTTTATTTGCGGTAAAATTTTGCTTGATTTTCAGCTTTTGCTTAGGGTTAGGAAAAAAGGTTTTTAATTTTATGCTTTAGTCGCAAAATAGAAGAAATTTGTCTTCTGAAAAGTAAAAGCTTTCCGAAGACGAGTTGTAGAAGACGAGATGTTAAAAGACGAAATGTAAAAGACGAAATGTAAAAGACGAAATTTCCGGAAACTTTTGAACATACGCTAATTATTTATTACACACGTGTTACGTAATAAATAACATTGGTAGCCGCACTCATAAAGCGCGATTAACCAAGGATTAACCAACGATTGTTGATTGGCTTTTGCATTGGCTCACATAATATAATATAAATTGATAAAAGACTCAATTCCTTTAAATAATGATTAGTAATGTCAAGAATACATGAAAATTAATTAATAAAGAAAAGAAGAATGAGAAATGAAGAACAAATTATACGGGCTATGTGTGGATCCAACCTAAATGCATACGTATGCATATGTTTATATGCATACGTATGCATATGTTATGCATACGTATGCATTAAAGGTTGGTTCATATGCATACGTATGCATATTTTTTTTTTAGTTATATGCATACGTATGCATTTTTCCGGAAAGTATATCATTACGTATGCATTTTTTTGAAACTTTTATGCATACGTATGCATTTTTTTCTAATCTTTTATGCAGTACGTATGCATGAAAGTAACAAAAAAAATGCATACGTATGCATATACTTTACGGTAAAAATTATACGTACTTATGCATATCAGTTCCAAAATATGCATACGTATGCATATTTTGGAAAATTAAAAAAAAAGGTTTTTTTTTGTTTTTTAAAAAAAAATATCCATACGTATGCATATTTTGCAACTTATATGCATACGTATCATTTCCGGAAAGTATCTGCATTACGTCTGCATTTTTTTGTTACTTTTATGACTATATACGTATGCATAAAAGTTATAAAACTGCATACGTACTTACATAAAAGTTAGAAAAAATGCATACGTATGCAATAGCGTTCTTCGGAAAAATACATACGTATGCATATAACTAAAAAAAATATGCATACGTATGCATATGAATTTATGCATACGTATGCATAACATATGCATACGTATGCATATAAACATATGCATACGTATGCATATAGGTTGGATCCACACATAGCCCGTATAATTTGTTCTTCATTTCTCATTCTTCTTTTCTTTATTAATTAATTTTCATGTATTCTTGGTAATGTACAATAAACTTATAACATAATCAAACATACAGAGGAATTAAATTTTTATTAATTTAAATTAATAATGTCAACCAATACAAAATCGAAATAAAATTCGTCTTTTTCAATTTTATTTTTTTATTTCAAAATTAAAAATTAACAATATCATGTCATTAACTTTTTTCAAATATTCTTAAAATTTGACTTTTATTTATATAAAAATACTTTAGTTAAAACAGTATGTATAGTTTTCAAGTCATATAAAATGAGAAAAAGTCCAAAAACCGCGTTTAAACTCAGTTTTTATCAGCTTTTTAATCCGATTCTCTCCTTGTCCATGAAAAAAAGACGTCCATACTTAATCTTTGGTTAATCCTTGGTTAATCGCGTTTTATGAGTGCGGCTAGGGGGCATTAAGAAAACAAAAACAACAGGGGCGGGTCCACTAAACGCGTGCTGACTACGTGCTATCTTAGCACGTTGTTTAAAACTCTTGTTAATGTTTTAATTTCTGGGTTTTTTCTCGAAAAATCTAACAGAACTTTTTGTTTCCTTGGCACAAACTGATATTTTATTAATTTTATACATATTTGTTGTATATGCAAACTATTAAAGCAATAACCCCTAGTTACGGGTTAGCAAAACTCCTAACTACGGTTTAAGGCTTTATTAAATTTTATTTCAAACAAATATGCATAAAACTCTTCAATATTAATTATTCTATGGAAAAAAAGAGTCCCATAAGTTTTCTCAAGAAAAAACCCAGAAATTAAAACATTAACAAGAGTTTTAAACAACGTGCTAAGATAGCACCTAGTCAGCACGCGTTTAGTGGACCCGCCCCAGCTGGCTGTGCCTACTGAACTTTAGGCGAGTAAATCGATTTTTTTTAATTATGCAAATATTTTGCACAAAAAGACTGAACGCAGGAAAATGATACAAGTTGATGAATGTATTTTCCGCCAGGACTAAAACGAAGCGGGACTAAAACGAAGCAGGACTAAAATGAAGCGGGACTAAAACGAAGCGGGACTAAAACGAAGCGGGACTAAAACGAAGCGGGACTGAAACGAAGCTTGCAGTGATTTTTTTCTGGGACTCAAACGAAGCGGGACTAAAAAGTAGCAGATTTCCTCACCCCCTTTGCTTAGTGTTCTGTCCTTAGGGAGAAGGTTGTAATCAAAACTTTTGATTATTAATTGATTTGGTATATCCTCATTCAGCCAGGACTCCTGAACACATATCACATCTGGAGACCCGTAATTAACCTCTGAACCGGAAATTAACAGCTCATACTCATTCAAATAATTTAGAAGAGATTTGCTATTAAGTGATAGCATTTAAAGCGTTTCAGTTGATTTTAGATGCTTACACCTATTATGTTTACTTGTTATTTTATTGAAACTAGCTTGCGTTTTGTCCTATTTTGAAATTTTGTCTTGGCCCTTAATTTCCAGAATACAGTTTTTATCAGAATCAAACAAATATGAATCACCGTGATCACCATATCAAACAAATACTTTTCGTTGATGTTCATTTCTCAGTTGTTTAGCCTTTGCCAGTAATGGAATCTGTTCTTTGCACTGCTCACTTTTAAGAAATGGTCGTACATAAACGTTCTTAAAGAGTTCAGTTTTACGCAGCTTTCCATTACTCCTCACAAACCGGTTTCTGGCACCATTACTTTGAAAACGAATTTTCAAGAGTCTTGGCTTCTGGTCGATTTTTTTGCCAATGCGAAAGCAATCAACAAGCAAATTATTATCTCCTGTGTTGTTGTCATTTGCTTCCTTAACCAAGCTTCTTGCTTTTTCATAATCTTCTTGGAGCGTTTCTGATTCCTGCAAACCCGCAATCACCGCCATGCTGTAATGCTCTGTTTGCACTTCCGCTCTTTTCAACCTTTCCTCCATCCATGGCAGAAGCTCTTGGATGACTCGGGCACATATTCTTCATCCATGCCGCTAGACTTCTTTATGGTGTTCTCCAGCTTTTATACCCGTGTCAGCAGCTGATCCCGTTTGTTATCCAGCTCTGCCACTCTGGTGCGCAGTTGTTCATTTCTAGTGTTCATGGAGTATGTTCTGGTGTGGTGGGCCATTGAAGATTGCGTCACGCGTTTATTTTGATCCGACATGAATGCGAAGTCTTTGTGAATGGGTATATAACGAGCTGATAATATTAACTGATTTTTGAGTATTTGTAACAAAATTTTAAATGTTCGGGTTTTATACTTTAACGATATTTTTGTGAAAGCTACCTTAATAGCGCGAAAAAGTTTTTTAATCAAAATATTGTTCTGCTGTTCAGAAGATATGAACCTTCAAAAATCGTGTTTTGTTTATGCATCTACGTACTTTAGAACTTGCTCAATATGTTACTGTTATAAATAGGGCACTCAAAGAGAGCGGCAGCTCTCTACTTTATTTTGATGTCTTGATTGTTATGATTTGTGCAGTATTTGTTGAGATATTTCACTTGTCGTTCAACAAACTGCGATTTTTTAGAAAAAAATCCAAAATGCAGAAACAAAATGTCAGTCAAACTTAATTGTGAAACGAACAGACGATCCCCTCAAAACTCATGACTTTGAAATCAAAATATTGAAATATTAGTTTTTGTCATATAATTTGAACTCTAAATAACGCGCGCAGTAGGAATGATTTTGATCTGGCACTGATAGCATAAGAATTTGGTTTGGGTTCGTTATAGGAGTGAGTCTGTTTGCTTCGGCAAAAAACTCTGGACTATAGTTAAAATCCCTTAGGCTGAAACTAAGGGCGTAACCGCTCGCCGTCAGGAAGAAAAGAAGAATAAACGTGGGAGAATAAAATTAATAAAAAAGTTGCAAGGATGATGTAACCAATTATTATTAAGTTGCGTCGGGTGTTTTTCTACACGTGATATTTTCTCGAAAAACGAGTGGTTACTTTACTACTCTGCTGTTTTCACCCTGATAGAATTTGTCTTTAGGTAAATATTTGCACTCAATTCAAATATTTTTAAATTGCCTAAAAATCGTCTAAAATGCATTTTTTATTACAAATAATAATCTGTACTGTTTTTATTTTACAAAAAAACGTTTTAAAATAATTGTTAAAATTTTTTTTAAACAATCCCGAAAATTGACGTTATTAAATAACGCGATCCAAAAAGCATACACTGTCCAGAGTTTTCCCGCAAAACAAACGAACTCAATCGAAATGAAACCGGTTGAACAACTTTTTAAAGCTATTTTAAACATATGTATTTGAGTGTGTATTAATTCCAATTATAACTGGAGATTTTTGGTAAAAAATTGTGAAGGTTCAAGTGAAAAAAGCTAAACTTGCAGAAAGCGCTGAAAGTAAAATTATTAGTTTTAAAATATAAAACACCGAAACCGACATTTTTTGTAAAAAATATTATTTTTATATTATTTTTATTTAATGAAAAATCAAAAATTGTATTAACCAGTGCTCGAACTCAAATAAAAAATGCACGCTAAGTCAACACACTATCAATTGGAGCACGGGCGCTACTCGCTATAGGAGCGAGTAAAAGCTACTTAAGTTTGACGAGGAAACTTCATTTCAGCAAATTTCATTTCGTGACTTCGCACTTTTGGCGAAAAAATCACGGATTTTTCGTACTGCTAACGCAATCAATATCTCAGCAAATACTGCATCAATCTTAATAATCAAGGTATTAAATGAAAGTAGAAAGTCGCAAAGCTGAAAGTAAAAGTTATCACATGAAAGTAGAAGTTGTTATTTAAGTGAATATTTTGTAACTTAAATTTTTATACTAATTGCGAAATATTTTAAGTACAGAATCACCGAAAAAACACCATTTAAAGATATGACCTTCCAAAACCACTGAAAATATTTTGACGAAAAAAAAATTCTGGGCTATTAGAGACATGGCTAAGGTTTTTGCAAAAAATTAATGAAATCGAAGACAAAAATTTGACTTTGCACCGCACCTTTAAGCGATATTGTGAATATGTTGATTTTAGAGTGTTCAATGAAAAACAAATCATTATTATTTAAAAAACTTATATCTAACAAATCCAAAATTTGGAAAAAGTTTCAGCAAGCTGGTATTATTAATTCTCAATCTTCTTTTATGGGTAAGACATTTAATTTACTTGAATTAACAGTTTATTTTACATATAAACAGTCAAAAAAGTGGTATAGCACGTTTGACCAAAAAAAGTTCAAACATTTCTGGACCTATAAAAAAAGATTATGCTTTAGTCATAAACAACAAGGAAAAAAATAATCTATTAAATATATATTTTGCGAGCGTTTTTCCAAAAATCGAGAATACATTAGTAACAAATGTCCGACTGTGTGCTAAATAATCGACCAAAGTCACATAAGTAATATTCAGGTGTGAAAAGTACGTTTGCAACTGTCAATTTTCCTTCATTTTTTTGCTGGAAAACCGCGTAAAAAACTACTGAACGGACTTTTAATAAACTGAAAATCATACAGCACGGCCAATCAGCTGCGTGCCAACTATTGCCATGCAAATTAAACCACAACTTATGGAATTTATTCCTTATATGACTTCGGTCGATTGTTCTAATTATATGTTAAGTAATACAGATGTAAATTTTTCTTCTTGGTAAATTAAAATATGTGGCGAAAAATCGATGATTACATAATCATTATCAAACACTGTGCAATAATTTAAATGATTCTAAATACTTTACGTTTTAACATATAGAATAATTTATACGTCGGATGTAACAAAATACTTAGAATATTTGAGAAAATTACGTAAAAAACGTCATCTAAAAATTGAACGTTCGCAGTTTTTTTGTTTTCAAACCAAAAATTGTGAACGCAAAACTCATAGATAATTTTTTTTGCTTAATAGTATCAAGAATATATAACACAAGAGAATGTCCGACTGTACACTAAATTTTTGATCAAAATTTTGCGAAAAAAAGTCACACTTTCAAATTCATGTGCGACTTTTCTCGCAAAAATCCGCTATTTTTCGGCGGATCGCAAAAAATCGCAAAAATCCGCCAAATAAATTCGCAAAAACCCGCTAGTTTTCCCGCGCTGCGATTTTTAACACAGTGTTAGTTTTTTTGCAGTGGGGACTGCGACTTCTTTCGCACTCTACACTGCCTTATTTGCACTGCGATTATTATCGCACTGTGAGCCTGGCTGCACAACAAAAAAAACAAAGCGGAGCGAAAATTTTGTGTTTAAATGAGTAAAAGTCGTTTTTTTACCTTAAAATGTTAAATTTTTTTAGTTTTAATGAAATAAAAAAACTCTCCAACGTTTTAAAATTAAATAAAACAAGTTTAAAGTATTTTATTCCATTGAAAATGTTTAGCAGCGTCTGTATTTTTTTTGTTATGCAGTTAGACTCGCAGTGCGAAAATAATCGCAGTGCGAATAAAACAGCATAGAGTTTAAAGAAGTCGCAGACCCCACTGCGAGAAAAGTAACACTGTGTTAAAAATCGCAGCGCGGGAGAACTGGCAGAAAATGGCTGATTTTTGCAAGAAAAATCGCACACGAATTTAAAAGTGCGACTTTTTCCTCAAAAATTTTGGTCAAAAATTTAGTGTACAGTCGGACATTTTCTTGTGTTATATATACTTGATAGTATTGAACAAGTCAAATTATTTTAAATGTTTCTTGTTTTACCATGTAAAATTATTTTAAAAAAAAGTTGAATATTTAATGTACAGTTAAACATTACATGAAAAAAACTTCATTTAAGAATTGTACGTTCGCAGTTTTTTTTTGTTTCCAAATTCACGGTTAAGATCAAGAATAATCTACAGTATTACGTAGAAAAACCCTCATCTAGATTATTCCACAAATTGTAGATTTTTCCACAGGTCCTAGCAGATTTTTTTACATGATAAAAAATCTACACTGTATAATTAGAACAACTGTTTAAAACACAGTTGAACATTCTCTAATCTTATGCATTCTTGCAAAACTAATGGAATTTTTTTATTTCTTAAAATAAATATGTGAATTCTGTAGTACGGCCCTTCCTATTAATTTGGCTAAAAAAGCTTTTAAGAAATTCCCCTTCTAGCCTTTACTGTTTTTTGACACTGTTCGTTTAAAATGGACAAACTGTTTTTGTTCTTCCTCTTTGTCAAAAAAAGAATAAGCAGTAATTGTAAAAATTCTCACACTACCTGTACAGATGATATTTATTTAAGGCGAACCAAACGTAGCTGCCCTGGTTTGCTCACGTGACTAATATAGACACGTCCACATGACTTTCATTAGGACAAAAAATTTTGTTCTCACAACACCAGCAATTTTTAGGAAACCGAATGCGTTTGTGCAAATTAAAATTCGCATGTTAAGGTCTCTTCTGACAGTTTTTACAGTAAAGCATTCAGTAGAAACCATTTGCAATACAGAGCAAAAATTACCCTTTTTTACCCTTTTTTATTATATTATTTTAGATTATACACACGACAAAAATTCGACAAATTAACAAAAAGCAGGAAACAAAATATGTTTTTGTTTTAAATTTACGCAAATCAAGTTAAAAAAATATAAAAAAATACATCATTAAAATCTAACTTAAATGTTTCAAAAATTGCTTCATGGGAAATTCGATTTGTGAAAGTGACAACGTTTTCACCCATTGCGCCACGACACTAAGTAACAAAAAGACAAGCCCAAAAAGAATATACAAACAAATGCTCTGTAAGAAACAAATCGAAATCTAATTGGCTGATAAAATGACCTTAAATTCTCGTGATCTGAGTATTTACTTCATAGGGGCCGTTTCTAATTCAAGGAAAAAATGGAGCAGTAACATTGGGATTGTCTTTAGTCCTTTTTTAAAGCTAAATTTAATTAAAGTAAATTAAAGTGTGATTTCTTTTAACGATGTGTTGATTTAATTTACAAGTAGCCCGTGTCAGCCATAAGGCTGACCAATAATTTTTCCTGTATTTTTCGCATTCATTTGCTAACGTTTTTTTTTTCAAAATTCAACCCTTTTATGATATTCCCTGGACTGCAAGGTTTGTAATGAGACTTTATTTAGTCCAATTTGTTTTGTGGTTAAAGAGACGGGTATGTTTCCCTTTTGGTGATAGTGTGTTGTCCAGCATAAAGATGTCATAAATGGCATAAAGATGGCATAAAGATGGCATAAAGATGTTAATTTTATTTATTTCAACAGCGTTATGAAGATACTCCCCGAACTATAAGCTTTTCAATGCTATCTCATTTAGCCCAATCTTTTTTGTGTTTGGAGAAACAAGTCCATCCCCTTTATGTGAAAATTTCTTGTCCAGCATAATGATGTAGATGTTCATGCTATTTTTTTTATATTCAACGCTTTTTATGAAATTCCCCAGATCTTTGCAATGATATTTCATTTAGCCTAATAACTTCTGTGATTGGGGAGTATAGTCCTTCCCTTCTTTAGTGAAAATACGTTGTCTAGTTTAAAATGCCCATGTACATTTTTAAAATGCCCATGTACATCTTTTCAACAAAATATAATATTCTGACTTTCCCTTAACTAATTACTCTAACCAGTAAGTTTTAAGCCAATTCAAAGACAAAAAAATTCTCAACTTTTAAAGTCTATAGGGCCGGCCCCTTTTTGTGAAAATGCGTTGTCCAGCCTAGAGATGTCATGCGATTTTTTTAAATTTCAATCTCTTTATGACATTTCCCGATTTGTAAGCTTTGCAATGATATCTCATTTAGCCTAATCTGTTCTGCGGTTGGGTCCCTCCCCGTTTTAGCAAAAATATGTTGTCCAGTATTTAGATGGTCATGTTTATCTTTCCAAAAAAACATAATATTTTGGTTTCCATTGACAAATTACTCTAATCAATAAATTTGAGCCAATTAAAAGACATTTTTTTTTCAAATTTCAAAGTCCATAGGGTCCCCTTTTTGTGAAAATGCGTTGTTCAACCTAAAGATGTTTATCCGAGTTTTTTTTTAAAATTTCAACCCCTTTATGATATTACCCTGTCTGTAAGCTTTGCAATGATATCTTATTTAGCCTAATCCTTTCTGTGGTTGGGGAGGAAGATCATTTCCTTCTTTAGTGAAAAAAGTTGTCCAGTATAAAGATGTCCATTTTTAAATTTTTCAAAAAACATGATATTCTGGCTTTACATTGGCTAATTACTCTTACGAATAAGTTTAAGCCAAATCAAAGACAAAAGAAATTTTAAATTCCAAAATCCATAGGGTGAAAATTTGTTGGTGAAAATTTGTTGTCCAGTGTAAAGATGTCAATGTACAATTTTTTTGAAATTTTGACCCCTTTACGACACTCCCCGGAGTATAAGCTTTCCAATGATACCTCATTTACTAAAAAAATTGTAGGAGGTTTGTTTTACTGTTTTACTACACTTTAACAATTTAAGACGTTTTGACGTGCGAACGAGTTTGGCCACCTTTTAATCGAATTTTTTAATTCAGCAATAGCCGCAAATTTCACTCACAGTAGTATTTAAATCCCTGTGCTATCTAAAAATACAGTAATCATAGTAGAATATATCCCTACCATAAAAATATTCTTGCAAAAACATGACCATCTGAAAAAATATAGATAACTGCATGTATTATTATTATAGCATTATTTTTTAATTATTTAGAAAGTTAGCGAAGCTCCGCAACTATGATCTTTGCTAGCTTTAAAAGTATTCCCCAACTAAAAAAAAATTTCGCTTTAAAATTTGAAGCTCTGTGGATCATTAGTGTACATGAATAAAATTGAATACTATTGTTTTGTTAAAGAATAACATCATTAGAATTATATTTGAGTGAAATAAAATAATTGTCCGAATAAAAATCAAGCTTAAAAGCTTTCAGATTTCACCAACACTAGAAACAATAAAAAGGGCACACTAAATCAAACGTGGCGAAAATTCAAACTTGGCAGCTAAAAATCACATAATGTAATTTAAAAGGCAACTTTTCTGCATTTTCACCTTCTGGACTATTCTTATATTTTTAATAAGATTTGTGCCCCAACTGCACGGGGACCTGTTGTATATCATATGTATGTTTTTTCGTTCAAAGTGTAGTTTTTGCATGATGCTCTTTTCTTTCTTTTATTGAATTTATTTTGTGTTCATATTAGCATATCTTACACATGTATACCCAATGGTTCATTTCGTACAAGCTTGCTAACTATACGTTAAGGATTTATGTAAAATGTTGTAAAACACATTCATATATGGGTGTCTTCACAAACATCCATTTTGACCTAACTTAGCCTTTTGTTCACAAAATGTGCACACTTTAATAAGTATTCAAGTGCTTATCACCCTTTGCATTGAGGCAAAATCTAAAATTTAAAATCATCGAAAAAACCTGGTCTAAAAGCTTAAAATTTTATTGACACAGTCGGAGATTTTAAGATAATAAAACTCCGACAATTTTTTAAATGTGATATAAAAATTAATGACAAAGCCAAAAATTTTTGCCATGAGTAAATTATCAGCCTATATAATATGGTATAAAGTTGGATTAAAAGTGTTTTAGTCATTCGTTTAGATTTTAGGCTTTATTTTTTAGGTTTTACTGAGAAAAACCAAACTTCTTTGTTCAAATACACTCTTCCCCTGTTGGGTTCGCTAGACATGGTAAAGTGGTTAAAACATTAAATTTATTAAATTTGTTTGATTAAAAATTTAAAATGTGAGTATTTTAAATAAACGTATATATTTAATAATAAAGTTTGAATTTTGATGAAAATTTAGAATGATGAAAATTTGCAAAAGAAACATAAAAAACATAAACATAAAAAACAAAAAAACAAGAATTTGTCAACATTTTAAATTAAGTTTTTTAGCTAAATTCTAACCAATGATAAATCACTAAGTCAATCTATATATAAATAGACGTAATGTCTGTGTGTGTGTGTGTGTGTGTGTGTGTGTGTGTGTGTGTGTGTGTGTGTGTGTGTGTGTGTGTGTGTGTGTGTGTGTGTGTGTGTGTGTGTGTGTGTGTGTGTGTGTGTGTGTGTGTGTGTGTGTGTGTGTGTGTGTGTGCGTGTGTGTGTGTGTGTGTGTGTGTGTGTGTGTGTGTGTGTGTGTGTGTGTGTGTGTGTGTGTGTGTGTGTGTGTGTGTGTGTGTGTGTGTGTGTGTGTGTGTGTGTGTGTGTGTGTGTGTGTGTGTGTGTGTGTGTGTGTGTGTGTGTGTGTGTGTGTGTGTGTGTGTGTGCGTGTGTGTATGTGTGTGTGTGTGTGTTTGTGTGTGTGTATGTGTGTTTTCTAACTCCTTTACCACCTAACGGATTAAGGTGAATGAGGTATTGTTGGAAAGCTTAAACCCCAGGAAATGTCGTAAGGGGGTTGAAATTTTGAAACAACTTACATGGACATCTTTATACTGGACAACGCGTTTTTACCAAAGGGGGAACCCTATGGATTTTGGAACTTAAAAAATTTTTTAACTCAGAATGGGCTCAAACTTATTGGAAAAAGTAATTAGGCAATGTAAAGCTAGAATATAATGTTTTTTAAAAAAAATGAACATGGACATCTTTATACTGGACAACGTTTTTTTTTATTAAAGAAGGGAATTACCTTGCTCACCAACCACAAAAGGGATTGGGCTAAATGAGATATCATTGCAAAGCTTACGGTCCGGAGAATGTCATAAAGAGGTTGAAATTTAGAAAAAAATTTGCATGGACATCTTTAGCCTGGACAAAACATTTTCACAAAAAGGGGAACCTATGGATTTTGGAAATCCAAAATTTTTTTTGTCTTTAAATTGGTTCGAACTTATTGATAAAAATAATTAGCCAATGTAAAACCAAAATGTCAAGTTTTTTGGTAAGATTAACATGGACATCTTAATGCTGGACAACGTTTTCACTAAAAAGAGGAACAACCTTCCTCCTCAACCAGCAAAAAATTGGGCTAAATTTGCAAAGCTTACAGACAGGGAAATTTAATAAAGGGGTTGAAATTAAAAAAAAATCGCATGGCCATTTTTTTGTTGGACAAGACATTTTCACAAAAACAGGGCCCTATGAACTTTGAAAGTTGAAAAAATTTTATCTTCGAATTGGTTCAAACTTATTGGTAAATGTAATTTGCCAATGTAAAGCCAGAGTATCATGTTTTTGGAAAAATGAACATGGGCATCTTTATGCTGGACAACGTTTTTTGACTAAAAGGGGCAACAAACTTTCTCCTTAACCACGAAAAGGATTGAGCTAATGGGGATATCATTGCAAAACTTAAGTTTTAAGGAATGTCATAAAAGGGTTAATGTTTCACAAAATAAATAACAAGGACATTTTTTTGCTGGACAACGCATTTAAGGGGGGCCTTTTTCCCAACCACAAAACGGATTGGGCTAAATGAGGTATCATTGCAAAGCTTACAGTCTGGAGAATGTCATAAATGGGTTGAAATTTTAAAAAATAACATAGACATCTTTATACTGGACAACATATTTTTACCAAAAAGGGAAAGACCTTTCTCCTTAATCACAAAAAAGATTGGGGGTAAATCAGATATTATGGGTAAACCATATAGTTCAGGGAGCATCATAAGGGGTTGAAATGAGTAAAAAAATAACATGGACATCTTTATGCTGGACAATATATTTTCACCAAACGAGGGAAAAACCCTTCCTCCAACGACAAAATGAAGTGCGGGTTAACTGAAGTATCATGTAAAGCTTACAGTCACGGGAATGACATATAAGGTTTGAATTTTGAATAAAAATAAGTAAATGAATATAAAAAATGCCGGAAAACATTATTTGTCAAAACATTATTTATTATTTGTATGGCTGACACGGGCTTCTTGTTTTTTAAAAATAAACCTGTAACCGTGGATGGTATTTTTATTTTAAAATGATCATTTAAAAAATAAAAACAGAATTTTAATTGTACCGTAAAAACAAATGAAAAAAATATGTTCTACAAAATTTATTATAACTGTACTATTTGTAATATATGAGTTTTTTTGATTTTCGCCAGAACCAGAAAGGTCAAAAAAATAAAAACTTATATTAATAACAACAATAATAATTTTTATTTACGTTTAGCATAGTAAACTAAAAAAGAATAAAAAACAAGACATCAGTTTAAACTCTCTTTATTTGAAGGACGTTTTAAATCATTTTCTTAAAACAAGTTTTTTTCTGGCATTATTTAAGCAAAGCATATAAGAAATATAACGATGATCAATCAATATTCCAAAATTCCGGATAAAATTAGCGATATCTGGGCGTTGTTTATAAAAGTTAATTTCTTTGTAAAAGTCCATTTTTTCGTTGTAAATCTTAGGTTTTTTTTAGTAAGTTTAAAAATTTTAGTGTTATACACACACTGGGCTGACTCAATAAAAACAATCGTACTTCGTGTTTGATATTAAACCTAAACATCTTTTGAACCGTCATCTTTTAAAAATTCCTTGCTTTTACCAATTATACGTGAGCGCGGCAAAATTTCTGCTAACAAAAAACTAAGATACAGTCGTTTTTTTCTTGAGTTTTAAAAATTACAAAAAGTAGAGTAATTTTAAAAAAAAATACAAAAAGTAATTTTTTCTTGAGTTTTAAAAATTACAAAAAGTGGAGTAAATTTGAAAAAAAAAATACAAAAAGTAATTTTACAAAAGAAACAATGGACTTTTAGGAAGAAACCGAATGTTTTTATAATTTTTATGAAGCAGCACCCTGGATTAGCATTTCCTTCGCTTAGTCAAGCCGCCAGTGCCGAGCGCTGCGTAAAAAATGTAGAAAATTCGAGTTTTGGCAGCATTTATTGGCTGAAAGCGATTCTTTAATGTCATAATTCGGAAGTTTTATTGGTTGACTTTTTAAAATTTTTAATACTGACAACTTTTTTTCAGTTGGGACATTTATGACCGCCGATAATTAATTTTAATATGTTTTATAAAATATAAAAAAAATTTTGCGAAGTGATCTACAAATAATTAATAAAGAGTGGTACTCAAGATATTATTAAATATTAAATAAAAATTTTGAATATAACAAAATCTTCAACAAAATCACTTCTAAAAAATCAAAAATTTGTTTAGAAATTTGTTTGCTAATATTGTTTTATTTTAACTTGAGTTTAATGGATTGGATGATTGTATAGTTATAAACCTTGATCTAGAGACCCAAAAATTTATTCTCAAAGTTGTTCCATTTTTATATTCAATGGAATTTTTAATTTAGATAATTCCTTTGGAAAAATCGGTTTTGGCCTGGTGTCTTCTTGGAAAATCATTAGGTGCACCGTCAGATCTGCTTGAATGGGAATATCTCAGACCTGAGCTTAAATACTGCTTAGGCAATATATATTTAAAAATATTTCCTTTTATTAAATATTATTGCCAAATTACACATAACAATAATAAAACAAACCGAGCTAGCCCCACATAGCCTCATACTAAAATTTTAAAAAAATCAATCTTCGTCAATCTTTTTTTGTAAATTAATTTTTTTTTAAACTTATTAAAAAAAACTTTAACTTTATTAGAAATAGTGTTTAAAATGATAATAAAGTAACTTTAAATGTAATTTGAGCTTAAATAAGTTTAAAATCGCTATTTAAAGGGCGGGCGCATGTTCATATCGCGCTCCGGAGCTCTGGCCATTTAAAGTGGAAGGAGCTCCAGACCTAGCTCCGAAGCTTCCTCCGCTTTAAATGACCAGAGTTTTGGATCATAATATTGGAGGGTAACATCACTAATGTGTATTTGTATTATGTTTTTGCGTGCGTTTTTTGCATTTTTCATGTGTGTGTGTGTGCGCGCTTTGCCTTGAAATTTTAACTTTTTTAAAATAATTTATTCAATTAATTTTAAACTGAATGGAGTTTTTTATCCAGAAAAAAACGTACTAAATTCAAAAACTTAATATTAAAAATCAATATTTTGAATAAACCACAAACTCAAACAAATAAACCTCAAACCTTGTTTATATTTTGTGTAGATCGCGATCGAAAAATATAAACCATGTATGTGGATAAGGTCCCCATAATGAAACAATGTTAATAAGGCTAAATAATAATATTATATTATATTAAATATATATATATTTTTGATAAGGCTATATAGAAAGAACTGACAAGAATGCCTAAGAGTAGAGAATGTTTGACTGTGAGTTAAACAGTTGTTCTAATTATATGTTGAAAAATTCATAGTGTGGATTTTTTATCAGGTAGAAAAATTTACTACGACTTGTTGAATAATGTACAGTTTCTTGAATAATCTACATGTAAAACTTTCTAAATAACACTCAAATCAAATCAAATCATTTATTTTTAGCAAACACTCAACACAAAAAAAAGAAAAATATTCACAAAGTGCTACAATTGTTAGATCACAACAAGTTACTGCATGAAAAAAAGGAAAAACAGAAAAACACATAACACATAATAAAGTTATAGATTAAATACTGTAAATAGGTTTAAAAACAAAGAAAAAGAAATATGAAGAAGAAAAATATCAAAGGATTAAAAAAAACAGATAATATTTTATTATTAGATTATTTATAAGTTTATTATAAAATAAGCGATCCAATTGCAACACAGATTTATTAGTAAGTAAGAAAAAAAAAACATTTATTTTGCTAAAAAATGGCTCAGCAGGTTGATGCCTTAGCACAAACATCAACACTAATACTGAGCACAAACAAAATCAATAAAATTATACATTAACTGATTGAATTGCATTCCTAAATTTTTTAACGGTTTTTACAGAAACTTGAGAGGAGTCTAAATTATTCCAATTGGGAATTGCTCGGTTTGGAAAACTAAATTTTCTGGCGTTTATTCTACTTTCTTCAGTTTTAAGCTTTGAAGGGTGTCATCTAGTAGAATTATTACTAAAGGTGAAAAAATCATTTGACTGAAGGCATGTTTTGTAAATTTTGTAAATTTCACACAAATCTTTTTCGGCCCTGCGTTTAGAATGTTTTTCCAGTTTTAAAAATGCTAACCTATTGTCATAATTGGAGTAGTTTAAACCACAGCACTTAAAAACTCTTCTGGTAAAAGATTTTTGCACTTTTTCAATTAAATCTACATCTTTTTTTAAATATGGGTTCCACACAACACATCCATACTCAACAATTGGCCTGACATATGCTTTATATGCTCTTACTAAGTTATTTACAGATTTGGCTTTAAAACTTTTAAATATCAAAGCCTATCTGTGCATAGCTTTATCAGCAATTCTTTCACAATGAGAAGAAAACTTTAAATTTTGAGACATATAAATACCCAAGTCATGAACAATTGTTGCATTTTTAAGTTCTTGATTATTAATTAAATATTTATTTTTTACAGTTTCAGTAGCTAGTCCAATGTGAAACGTTTCACATTTATTTTCAGCCAGTTTTAGCTGCCACACATTTGCCCATTCTGCCACTTTATTAAGGTCTTTTTGTAATTGAGTAGATTGATGTATCATATTGTCCTTGTTATTTGTAGAAAAATCTGTGTAAATCTTTGCATCATCTGCAAATAATTTAACACTAGAGTTTTCTACATGATTTACAAGGTCATTTATAAATATTAAAAACAACAAAGGCCCTAGTACTGAACCTTGGGGAACAGAACTAGTTACTTTGTAAAGACCTGAAACAGAATTATTAATTACAACTTTTAAAGATCTGTTAGTCAAAAAAGCTTTAATCCAATTTAAGAAATTACCACAGACTCCATATTTTTCAAGTTTATATAATAATTTTTGGTGGGAAACAGTGTCAAAAGCCTTGGCAAAGTCCAAATAAACCACATCTATGGATTTTTTGTTTTTTAAAGCATTAGTCCAATCATTTAAAGTTTCTAATAATTGCGTGACTGTTGAACTTTTGTCCTTAAAACCATGCTGATACCTGGACAAGACTTTTTGGAAAAAGGAGAAAAAATTATCACGCACTATAGTTTCTATTGTTTTACATGAATATGAAGTTAGAGAAACTGGTCTGTAGTTTTTAGTTTTTGTTTTAATTTTTTTCTTAAAAATAGGAATTACTAACGCAATTAACCAGTCACAGGGAAGTTTTCCTGTTTGGAAGGATTTGTTAAACTGTAGAAAATTCCACGCTTTGGCTTAAATTTCCAAAATCGATAATTCTATATATTAACAACACATTTGAGTTAAAAAATTAGCCTAGAAAATTATTCACTACTGCCTGTAGATTAATTTATAGCTTCAATAAAACTGCTTTATAAAAACTTTTGGGCCATTTTTTGGCGTCCGGTGTTATTATGTCTACTTTTTAATAATATCACTATGCAAAATCTTCTTCGAGACCTTTATGTACATTCAAATTAGTGATGTTCCTCGGAACTCCGAGCTCCGGAGCTCCAAAGCGGAGCTCCGCTTTTAAGATTTTTTGCAAAACTTATTTAAATCAAAAAAATAACCTTACAAATACAAATGGAGTAGTTTAAAATGTATTTTAAGCTTAAATAAGCCTCAAATCGCTCATTTAAGGAGTGAAGAGTCCGGAACTCCCTCCGCTTTAAATGGCCGGAGCTCCGGAGCATGATATTGGAGGGTTGGAACATCATTAATTCAAATTTCCGTCGTAATTGCTCATAATACTGGTCATAATTTGAGTTACCAAGAATTGCCACCAAGAATGCTATAGACAATAAGCATTTTTTACTCTATGCATAAGGATACAAAAACTAGAAAAAATTGTAGTGGTTTATACCAGATAAATTTTGGTTTTTGAATTGAACATAATTATTAGAAATTATCACTAAAATATTACCATCGTCAACAATACTGTTAAATCAACATAAATAAAGTGCAAATTGTCCAGTCAAGTGGGCTACATAACACAACTAGCGTTGTACCTATGAAGCGCAATATTTGAAATCCTAAAATCTACTAAAGGCAAATTCAACGTTTTGCTCTATTTGTTCGTTGGATTAAAACAAGGGATCAAGAAGTAACCACGGAAGTCACTACAATTCGAACTTTCAATTTATTACGGAGTATTAGTTTTTATTTTCTTTGGAACTCATCTCACCTTTAGCGACGTTTGGCAATCGGTTATAGTCTGACCTGGCGTAATTACGTTAACAGAGGTGGTTTACGAATTGATTCTTGATGAAAACATTTTTTGCATTGATATTGATTTTAATAATGTTATTTAGATTTTTTATAATTTTTATAAATTCATATAGATTCAAAACAAAACCGTGATTTTGAAACATCATTTGTTTCCTGCTTTTTGTCAATTTGTTAAATTTTTGTCGTTTGAATATTTTAATCATGGGTGGCGCGGGAGCGCCACGAGGCGATTTAGCCCCGCGGCGCCGCGCCAACCATTATTAAAGAACGTGAGCAAATTTTAAAATTCAGATGTATTATTACTCTATGACTACAATAATTTAAAAATAAATTTTATGCAAGTGAAAAGGGTATTTTTTTTCTCTCTATTGCAACTGTTTTATTACTGAATACTACTGAAACCTTTGCAATATAAATTATCCGGAAAGATCTTTACATTTACAATTTGCGCAGACACATTGAGTTTCCTAAAAAAATGCTGGTGTTGTGTGAACAAAAAACATTTTTGCATAAAAGTGATGTGAGCGGTATCAGGCAAAGTCCTAATTGAGGAAAGTCCCAACGTAGGAAAGTCCCAATCAATCAATGAATCTCCCAACAGTTTAAATATTTCTTAGGCTTAGATTCAGGTTCAGGCTTAGGCTTAGGCTTAGGCTTAGGCTTAGACTTAGGCTTAGGCTTAGGCTTAGGCTTAGGCTTAGGCTTGGGTTCAGGCTTAGGCTTAGGCTTAGGTTCAGGCTTAGGCTTAGGCGGTGTTTGTTGCAAACGTATTTTTTGAGTCTGTAGGGACTTTCCACAAATTGTGGGGAGATTCCACAGTTATGAGAATCATCCTTTTTGTTGGGAGATTGCTCCGAACCAAGTTATAAATCGTCTTTACTAATGACGCAATAAGTCTAAATAGTTGTAAAATACTAGTAACTATGACTCGTTTTATCTTTTAAAACACAAATAACACAACTGTTATGAGTCAAAGTCACCGTGATTTTAAAATGATTAAGACTCTTTGGGTCGTGTTAACGACGAATTTCTTGTGCTGCGTTTCACAGCGCATCCTTAGTTAAATGCGTCCTGTGAGGTGACACACTTTCAAAACTTTCCGATGACTCATTAAATCTAACATTATAATGACGGTGTCTGTGTCAAAACATAACTAAATAAAATTTTCGGAATTCCTACTAAAGGTTTTTTACCGGCCCCCAACCCACAAGATTTAGGCTTGAAACTTCTAACTTATCGGAGTATTATTATCAGACGTAATTTTTAAACAAAAAACGTCCCACAGAATTCTAAGGATACTATGTCAAGTTCACTTTTTAGAAATATTGAAAGCCATGAAAAAACCATTAAATATTTAGTTTCTTTTTTAAATAACAGGTTTTAAAAATTGTTTACAAAAATAACAAAAATTAGACCCTTTTTGTATTTTTGTGAAAAGCACAAACGCACACAGCGACAAAAAGCAAATATATTTAATATATATGGAAAATATGTTTTGTTTATTTTTTTAAATACTGACATTTAATTTTTCTAATTCTTTTTTGGTCGGTTTTTTGCTTTTCTGATCATTATCCTTGATTTTTGCACTGGATTTTTTGGGTTTTCTCTTTTTTCCAATATTTTCGTTGCTTGAATTCTTATTGTTTCTTTTGAACGCTAATAAGTAAAGTTTAAAAACATATTTATATTTTTACAAAAATTGTTTTAATTTTTTTGTGTATTTTTTTGTTTTTAACCGCGTCGATTTTAACAAAAACCGTAGTTGCAATTATAACAAAATGAGCAACCCACTAATTTCACAAGGTTTGGAAAGTCATAGACGTGGGTGGAAGAACTGTTTTTTTTTTAAACCTTTGATCAAAAGACTTGTCTTTCTTTTTCCCAAAAAAAAATTTTTTGCTTAAAAACCTAGACTCAATCTCTGAACTGCGTTTTTCCGATGGGAAACCCTCCTGGGCCCGTAACTAAAGGAGGTCTAACTAACCTTAACCAAGTTGGTGGTAACTAAACTATTTGCGTTGTTCAAAACTTGCTAAGATACGCACATCAAGTTGGGTTGTTCAAAGATAAAGTAACTAACTTAAATTAGGAGATAACTCGAAAACTTATTTACATTATACCACTAAATAATTTATCTTTTAAATTCAATGTTTTTTGGCTTTTTCCGCTAAAAATTTTTAAATAACCAATTTATATTATATATTTTTATGATATATGATAGATTTTAAGATAAATGATAGATTTCGCAAGCACTGACGAAGTCAGTGTGAAGTGAAAGCTAAATTATATGGGCATAAAAATATCATTTCTGAGCAAAATGACAGACAGAGATGATATTGCTATGTATGCATAGACTTCTGGGGCGGGTCCACTAAACGCGTGCTGACTAGGTGCTATCTTAGCACGTTGTTTAAAACTCTTGTTAATGTTTTAATTTCTGGGTTTTTTCTTGAGAAAACTTATGGGACTCTTTTTTTCATAGAATAATTAATATTAAAGAGTATATTTGTTTGAAATAAAATTTAATAAAGCCTTAAACCGTAGTTAGGAGTTTTGCTAACCCGTAACTAGGGGTTATTGCTTTAATAGTTTGTATATACAACAAATATGTATAAAATTAATAAAATATCAGTTTGTGCCTAGGAAACAAAAAGTTCTGTTAGATTTTTCGAGAAAAAACCCAGAAATTAAAACATTAACAAGAGTTTTAAACAACGTGCTAATATAGCACGTAGTCAGCACGCGTTTAGTGGACCCGCCCCTGAAGCTTACGAAATATAATAAAAATCCAAAAAAAAATTTCAGAAAAAGAGATCTATCTGCCTAAATATTTCATTATTAGGCATTTTAAACATTTTTATTTTCCAATTTTTTGTACATCACTATTGTTTTTTTGCTATTATTACATTTTTTGTTTAAATACACAAAAATTATTGGTTTTCAGCAGTTTTAATGGGATTTTTTCAAGAGTTTTAAACAAAAAATAGTTTCTTATTTGGTTTAATGGCACCAAAATAATATACTATTAAAATGTAACATACATGTAAAGTCTCAATTTTTGGTCTATATAATCTAGTATGCCTTTGAGCAAAAAAGCATACCAATAATAAGTGCAAAAAGCTAAGGTAAAAACCACTAAGGTACGTACCTTAACTTTAAGATACGTACCTTATCCACGAACGGGCCCTTTAGCTAAAGGGCCCCTTACTGGAAGGTATACGTACCTTTAGTAAAAGGTACCGAGTCAAACTTGTAATCAATTGTGATAATTTTTTGTGAAAACCTTACCCCTGCCTCCAATAGCCCACAAAAAATTTTGATTAAAATTTCTCCAGTGGTTCAGGAGATATTACCCTACAAAAATGACGTTTTTTGACAATTCTGTACTATTGAAAGATTGCTGAATGAACGGGTATTAAAATTTAAATTACAAATAGGTGCATCCAAAGAAAGCAGGCTATTGGCTTTCTTACTTTAATTTTATACCTTGGTTGCTAATAGATTGGGCGCAGTATTTTTCGAGATGTTGCGTGTGCCGGACAAAAAAAAAACCGCGATTTTTTAGCTAAAAACACCAAGCGACGGCAGAGATTTGAGGGGGAAACTTCCCCTAAATCTCTGCCCTCGTTTGGTATTTTTCGCTAAAAAATCGCGGTTTTTTTTTTGTGCGGAAAACGCAATATCTTAGCAAATACTGCACCAATCTTAGCGACCAAGGTATAAAATTAAAGTAGAAAATAGCCGCTTTTTGGGTGCCTATTTTGTAATTTAAATTTTAACACCCATTCAGCAATCTTTCAAGTACTGAATTGTTGAAAAACGCCATTTTTGAAGGGTAATATCTCCTGTACCGCTGGAGATATTTTGATAAAAAATTTTTGTGGGCTATTGGAGGCAGGGGTAATGTTTTCACAAAAAATTATCAAAATCGAAAACAAAAAGTTTTACCCGGTACCGCACCTTTAAAGTTAAATTAATATTTAAAAAACCCACCCAGAAAGATCTAGTAAGTATTTTGCATTTTGATATTAGTAAAAAAAACGAGATAAAAATTGACAACAAAAATATCCAAAAATTTTTTACAAGAAACACATTTTGAACAAAAATTATATAAATGGGTAAATTACAATGCAAAAATTGAATGCACCATAGAATAAACTAAATAATAAATCTTGAATCCATTAATAAAACGAACATCTCCTCCCAATTTGACCCATACAATTACCGTTAAAAACTAAACGTTTTAATTGGTTTAAATATCTAAAAATTTGATTGCAAGCATGGAAATTTTACAGCTTAATCAACAAAAAACCGCCCTTTCGAAATAAATAATAAAAAAGAAAATTATAATGCCATAAAAATTACTTAGGTAACATTGATTGGCGTACTATTTTTTCTAATTCTATAAATATCAACGATTTATATGAAAAGTTTTGTAATGTTAACAAATACTGCATTGAGAACTTTGCTCCCAATAATAAAACAAAATATCGTTCGATTTCGTATCCCAAAAAGTTAGAAACCTTCTTAAAGATAAGAAAAAAATTTACAAAGTGACTAAACCACTGAGTAGTCTTGTTTAATTTTTTTCTGCTTCCTCGCGCTAAAAAATTCTTAATTTCTCAATGACAA
Source organism: Microlaimidae sp. YZB2_3 (assembly GCA_030248175.1). NCBI lineage: Eukaryota > Metazoa > Nematoda > Chromadorea > Desmodorida > Microlaimidae > Microlaimidae sp. YZB2_3. The sequence continues at coordinate 26,738 of JASAMX010026793.1, forward strand.
CCGCACTGTTGGGAAATTAGATGTGATGGAAATGATATTTATAGTGTGTAGCACAACAATACGTAACTGAACGAAGAACAAAATA
>JASAMX010026794.1:0-12829 GCA_030248175.1 Microlaimidae sp. YZB2_3
CCATCATCAACACTATCGCCATAGCGTTTTTCCACGATTTTGGTAAAATTCCAGTTTTCATTGTCATTTTGTACAAGTTCTGGAAACAATAAGCCGATTCAAGCTATAGAATTAGGAAAAAAGCACAAATGTTATCCGGTGTTCCGGATATTTTTTTAGGCAGATTATACAAATCGCTTTTACAACTTTATCGTAAGAAAAAGTAATCGTATGTAAACCAACAGTTTCAGGAACAATTTTAGGAAATTCAGGTAATTTGTTATTATCTTTTGTGAAAACCGAGGCAAAAAAATTATTTAGCAAGTTAGCTTTTTCCTTGTCATTAATTGTGTACGTATTATAAAGATTCAATAATGGTGGGACCTCAGCTCTTGATTTGGTTTTTGATTAAAATTGTTAATATTATTACTGTTAATAACGTTCATTTCCAAAGTTTCGTAATATTTTTTAACTTCATTATCATAGTCGATATTTTTGTTTTAAATTTTGAAATACTTTTGGGTGTTTTGCTTTTCGTTTTAAATTTTTGTGAAGGTTGCGCTTGCGCGTTTCTAATTTTTTTATGTTTTTAGGATAATTCCAAAAACTATTATTTGTCTTAGTTTTAGGTACAAATTTATCTATGCAATAATTAAGTATTTCAACTAATTTTGACGAAAACAGTTCCACATCTGGATTACCGTTCTCAAGTTTACAATCGTTAGAAATATCTACCCAATTAATATTTGCTAGGAATTTTAAAATAGCTTTGTAATTTGCTTTTCTAAAATTTGGCACAATTGAAACCGGTATTGGACATTTTTTAGGTACATCAATTTCAAATTCAATACTACAATAATCGCATGTTCGAAAAAAAGGTGGACTAATTATTACATTTTTTATTATTGAGTCAACTGAGCAAAAAATCAAATCTAAAATATTTTCGTCGCGTGTAGGCTCGCTTACATACTGTTTTAGGTTATTTCGAATGCAACAATCCAAAAATTCTTGCGAGCATATATTGCCTAATGTGGAAGGTAGAACCCAATTAATGTTTTTAAAATTGAAATCACCTAAAACTATTACTGGTTCATTTGTTATAGATATAAAATCAATAAGAGAGCCAAGTAGCTTGGTTTTTTCAAAATCGTTTGTTAGCAAGGGCGGAAAATACACTCTTAAAAAACTGTATTTATTTTTGTTAGGAAGAAAAAGATCAAAAGCTATATGTTCGATTTCTGCAAATTTTTCTGGAGTTTTTATTTCAACAAACTGTAAATTTTCCTTTATAAAAACCGCCACACCTCGTCCTCTCCCGTTTTGGTCGTATCTTAGTAAAGAAAATTTTTGGTTTTGTAACAAAAAAGAATTATTTATATCATCTGTTAACCAGCTTTCGGTAAAAAATAAAATATCAAAATTTCCAGATCTAAGTATAATACTTGTAAATTATCAATTTTTTTTAAAAAGCGATCTGGCATTAATACTTAAACACTTTAAAGAACTATTTAACCTTTTACCCGCCGCATTTATTTTTTTTGAACTGTTAAAAACCCGATGCCTGTTTTTGCTGAAATGACGTATTAGGATCCAAACTGTTTCTGATCATGTCGTCCTTTTTGCACACATACCAATCTTCCGGTTTTCGCGGCCTGCGATTAACAACATATTGGTCTGTAAGCTCTTTCTCGTTTAACATATTTCTGTGTTCATAAAGGTATTTTATCCAGGTACGTTCTGATCTGGTGTAGGAGGCCCTGACAAATATTCCTTTATAAACGTCTATGTTTCTTAAATGGCGGGCTCCAGAAAGGACCAAATCACGTTCTTTCAAACCGAAGCTTCAGGAAGCTGGGGCGGTTAGGTGCTTCTCTGCCTATGCGAAAAACTTCCTGGATTCTAGGGCATGGCTGATCGTTGGGAAATAGAGATCTTAGAAACCGATCAGCAGATGTGTAGTCGTTATCTGACTCGGGAAATCCGGAGACAACAGCAAACTTGCTGTTGTCGTCTTGGAGTTTCTTTTCGTATAGCTGGGAGGTGACATTTGACAAAATTCGATCAACTAAGGACAGGGGCTTAGATGGCTCAATCTTCTTTTTACCACCGCTTTTGACAATTGTCGTCCATGGAATAGGCTCGTCATCGCCATTATCATCCTCAGGAAATTCCTTGGGTTCATTTGCCAGCATCTCGGTTCTTAAAACGAGTGTATCAAGCTTTTTCAAAATGTCAAACCGCTCTGCAATTTGATCTTAACAAGGCGGACAAATAATTGGAATCTTAATTTTATCCACCTGAGCGGAGGTGAACCCCATACACGCAAGGTGCATGGGTCCCTTGCATAGCTGACAGGAAGCTGGGATCTGGCGGCCTAGATCACTGGAACAAGACCTGCAAGTCGACATATGGCAGTAAAGTGGCGAAAGTTAGATAAACTTATTCCAAATGTCGTAAGACACCTGCCAATCAATTGAGTTTTGTAGCGTTTGAAATGTTTAAAAATGCAATATGGTGACCAAAACAAAACTCAAAGAACAAAAGCAAAAAGAACTAGAGTTATTTGAATAAAAATTACCAAGTGTTAAATCCAGGCAAAAGAGTTATTTTTTCTAGACACTTCAGAATAAAAGTTTTTCCAAAATACACAAATGTTTAGTCAATTCTTTGCAAATTTTGAAAGTATGTGGAACTTGATTAGACAACACAACCAATCAGCGCGTTTTTGTTTGTGTACAGGTTGAGAACGTGTGGCTTTTGTATTTTGTGACTTATCTCTTTCTTGTTTTTTAAGGATTTCTTCAGTCTGGTGTTTTTTTCTCAACCAACTTTTCTCATTTTGCATTTTTTCTTCTGCTATTTCACGACAAGTTTTTCTACCTTGTGATTGTTCTTTCTGAAATTCCGATTCTGCAGTTTCTTGTTCCTCCCATGTCCATGTATTTTTGATCATAGGCACTTGTTTTTTTGCATGGTAATATACCCTGTAAGGATCATCTGGTGGCGCTGCAATACGAGATTGGTGTGTAGTCTATTTGAACAAATAGACTACATACCAATCTGATTGAGGAGGAAAGCAGGTCCAACCGACCCAACTGCAGGTGGAACCCTTAATTCCGATGATGCTGTTGCAACACTTGTACCCTTCATATTACTGGATGGTAAAAATACCCCAACTGGGTGTTGTGGACCTTGTTGCGCATTATGATTGTAGTTACTGTTTCCCATGTTTGGCTGAATAACATGAGGCGTATAGCTTCCATTATTTGCAGAGTTATTAAAATTTTGTTGAGAAAAATTACCTTGTTGAAGATTGACGTTCTGAGAATAATTGTTTTGATTTTGTGCATAATTATTTCTTGGGGGTAACTATTTTGTGGTTGATAATTGTGTTGCTGTCTTACGTCACTAAAACCGTTTTGATTACAACTCATATTATTACCGTTGTTATTATACATATTATTATTACCATAATTTTGACTAGGGAACCTACGATTTTGATTGTGGTTTGTTGATACGCCTCCATAGTTACCCCTAATATTTCCCGGTTTAGACCAACAAAAACGACTATAATGTCCAGGTCAAAAACAATAGTTGCAAATGGGTCTCCCGTCAGGTTTCCATTGTTTTGTCCTGACATTACTTTGCAAGTTATCCCCTTTTGCATTGCCCCGTTGTGCTTGATAATTTGCCGAAGGATTAACCGCTACTTGATTTGGCGCACTTGGGTTGTTACTGTTATTACTCAGTCCATTACCTCGCGGGCCCTTTCCTCCACAGTAGGAAACACCTCCCCCACCACATGGAGATGAGCTTGCAAGACCTAATATGCAATAAAGTGATTTTTTATTAAGGTCAGCTTTTATTAAGTCCTCAGTTTTGCTTGCTTTGCAAACAGCTATGACATAATTATGTGGAAGATCAACCATTTTCAACTTACGCTTAATGGAGTCCTTGAGACCATTCCAAAAATACCAAATGCGATTTTTGGCTCTGTTCAGATGAATAGTGTTCGACTGGATAAGCGGCGTTAACTAGTTTGCAAATTTGTGACGCAAATTGCTCAACTGATTTATTTTTGGCCTGCACTCTTGTGTGGAGTTGATCTGCCCCAGAACCCCTCATGTTGTCAAAAGTGTCAGTTAAGTGTTCAAGAACCAAATTATAATCATCACGGTTATAAAAGTATAGGTCTTTAAATGTGTCCTTCGCTAATCCATCTAACGCATGACCTATGTAGAGGGTCCTATCCTCCCATGCGACTCCGCCTCCATCCATTATCAAGTTAAACTCCTTCAACCAGGCTCCAAAAGCTATGGTGTTTTTCTTCCCGGAAAATTTTTTTAGGGAAGGGGGAACAATTTTGCAAAATCCATCTGTCCTTGTTTGGGAATCCATTCATGTATTTTTTGATGGTATGTAAAAAATTGATTATTGTTTTTCAGGGGGGGGGTTCCGTTTTAAAATTTTGGGTATGGTTGAGGGTGGGGTTGGGGTAAAGAGTAGCAGACGGATATCCCCACTCACCACTCTTTGACCCCTCAGCCACCAGCTGTTTTTGCTTGACCTTTACTAACCGGGATTGGGTTTCTGAAAACATAGCCATGCGATTTCCAACCATGGTGAAAAGCTGGGAAATTTGCTGCTCAATGTTCAAAGGGGGTTTTGCGTTAAGGTTGCCCCTGACTCTGGGTTGTCCTCACTTCCCCAACCTGGCTGAGAGGACGGTCGCTATATACAAAATCCTCAGATGATTCTGCACTCAATAACTGTTTGACAGCAGTATTTTTGCTAGTTTTCACTTGTATTACAGTTTTTACTGGCCCTTCTTTCAACAGGCGCCCCGCTTGCCGAGAAGACCTTGCCTTCTTCTTCTTCTAAATGGGTATTTTCTCCCTGATTAACCTTTTTTTAACTTCCCCGAGGTCTCCTCCTGAAGCAGTTTGCCTTTTGCAACCAGTTACCCCAGCGTTAGACTGAGTCTTTTTAAGCGTAACCTCCCGGTTTTCTTGTCATTGCCTTGCACGGTCTTCACATTCTTTGACTTTGTCCAGGCGCTGTTGTTTTTCGTTTTCTGAGATATTGGTTGATTTCTTTGATTGAAGATTTTTATGTATAAAGTGTAGGCAAAAATGTTGGACAAACTTCATTAAATTACTGCCGTCGTTTGGTTTTTTTTAACGAAAAAATCGCGGGTTTTTGTTCAGGAAACGCTATATCTCGACAAATACTACACCAATTTTAACGATCAAGGTATCAAATTAAAGTAAAAATAGCCGCTTTCTTTGAGTGCATATTCTGTAATTAAAATTTCAATACCCATTTAGGAATCTTTTAAGTACAGAATTGTCAAAAAACGACATTTTTGGAGGGTCATATTTCCTGAACCACTGGAGATATTTTGATGAAAAAATTTTTGTCAGCTATTGGGGGCTGAGGTAAAGTTTTTTACAAAAAATAATCAACATCGAAGACAAAAAGTTTGATTCGGTACCGCACCTTTAAAAAATTAACACTTCACTACTATTATTTTAGAACAAACTATAGTTTTTATTAAATCCAAAAGATTTTTTCCCATAAAATTGCTTTTACTGATTTTTTAAACGGGGTTATGCTGCCAACAGTCATAATTTTTTTGAACAATTTGTCAGTTTTTCGAGCATCGAATCCATAAAACTGTGTTTATAACGTGTCCAGCAAAAATGTCCAAAGTTAAAATATAGGAATTTTTTGGCCAATTAACAACAAGATGTTAACGTTATCGCTATTTAGGGTAGTGCATTTAATTTCGGCACTTTTTCGTTTTTCCAATGTAACTTTGCACTGTGCGGCCCGATTTTCATGTTTGATAGCTCATTTTGAAGCTTTCACGATACTGCGTTGCGTCACAAAAGTTTCACTCTACAAACATTGTTTTTTTATCTAATTAAATAAGTTTTTAAAAAAATGGAAAATTGCCGAAATTAAATGTGTGCATTTAATTTCGGCACTTTACAAACAATCGATTGTTTCTCAGTCAAAAAATCACCATTTTCAAAAATTCAAAAGCCTATCATTATCTCCAGACAGTGTTCTTTAATTTAAGCTTCCACTTGTTGTTCAACATGTAACTGGCAAAAAGTTACAGCTAAAATGCCAAATGGTATCAAAATGAGCAAAATTTAGAAAAAAAGTGCATTTAATTTCGGCACTTTTTAAAAGGACATTCTTAATCGAGTTTAAGTGCAGTGCTGTGTCCCCTACACATTTCAACGTTGTCTTTTAACTATTTAAAACTACAATTTAACATTCGACCACTTAATTCAACCCGTTTTTACTTACAGCAATATGTGTGTCGAAATTACACTTTTTTATTTTATAACAATTGCTCCCCACAGACGCAACATAAAACCACGGATACTAAAAATTCGGAAAATAGACTAAATTTTACCAGGACAGTTTAATTTTTACACCAATTTAATGCGTAATCATGAAATGCCCATGTTCTAAAAACGAGTAACAATTTTATTTTTTATAAATCACACAATTTCACATGAAAATATTATAACATAACAATTAAAAAGCTCACGACAGTCATTTACATATAATTAGCTCTCATTTGAGCTATCAAGCGTCGTATTCCGTCCAGGATTATCAAAGATATAGTCCAAAATCAAAAATGCCCAATTTGGAAAAGTGCCGAAATTAAATGCACTACCCTAATTTTGTTTAAAAAGCTTTTTTGTTCAAATCTGAAAAGTTTTGGCAAATAAAAAATTGGTTGACATTTTTTGTATATTTTCTGAAAAGGTGGGATTTAAAAACAATTCTGATTTGCAATTCGTTTTTTATGCGTCATACAAACACATTTTTAATTGGTCCTCTCGGTAACGGGACTTTAGAGCCGTAGTAAGGGGACTTTAGAGCCGAGGGTCTTTAGAGCCGTAGTGTGGGACTTTAGAGCCGTATTGGAGGGACTTTGGAGCCGTAACGTAAATTTTGTGTTCAGAAAATTCATAAAAAATTAAAATTAAGGGACTTTAGAGCCGAACTCCTAAATTTATTATTTTTTTGTTATGTGCGTTACATATTTTACAAATTTAGTACATTTTTTTATGAAAATTAGTGAGATTTTGACTTGTAAAACTGTTTAACACCTTTCAATAGTATTTTTGAAAACCTTTTGGTGTCAGCAAAGAATATTTTTGGCAAAATATTTTCCAAAATATTTTTTTCTTTAGGCACTAAATTTATCAGCATTTCAATAGCTTTTAAGCTTTTTTTAGACTTTTATCATGAGTTTTAGGTTTCGCTTAGGCTTAGAAAACAAAAGTTTTTTTTGTCTTGATTTTTGTTGTGCAAAAATTTTTTAACATAAAACATCTTTTATATTTTTTTTAATAAATATTTTAAAAAACGTGAATCTTAACCCTTAGCCATACCTTAAATTCATATAAAAAATCTTTATTTAAACAAATCAAAAATAGAAGCCATCTTCTTGCACTAAAATAATAATATGAAGTTTATCAATTTCTTGAGCATAATTAATTTAAATTTCAATTTTAAATTTACTAATTTAATGGTTTTTAAGCTTAATTTAATGTTTTTGATAGTGTAATTCAGTTTAAAATTATTAATTTTTAAAAATTTACATGTAGAAACAGCCAAAATTATTCAAAAAACATTTAAATTTCTTTAATTTGTTCTTTTTTGTTGATTCCGCCTGACCTGCACATAAATATATAATTTGCAGAAATTTTAGGCGGAGTCGGAGTCAGAGTCGGTGGAATTTAGTGTTTGCCAGAAATTTTGCCGAAATTTTTATGTGTTATGTAAATGTTTTACATTACTTGTATATTGTTTTAATATTGTTTGCAAACGCATTTTTCATTTCGGCTCTAAAGTCTCTGCTGCAGCTCTAAAGTCCCCAGGTCCGGCTCTAAAGTCCCGGCTCTAAAGTCCCTCGGCTCTAAAGTCCCCAAACCGTCCTCTCATATCCCCATACAATTTTATAAAATCAGTTAAATTTACTTCAGCCATATGAGCAAAAGAAAATTAAATTACTATTAGATTAGTCCAAGACAAATTATTTTAAGGCGTTTAATTGTTTTAATTGAGCATTAATACCGCCGCACTCATTTAAAGCAAAAATTATTATATTTAAAACTATAAATTTGCTTCATTTTTGGTATGGTAATACATTAAAATAAATTCGGCTGTCTTGCTAGGTTTAAAATCTCTTTAGCTTAAAAATTTAATTTTATTGATTAATACACAATTGAAAGTATCGACAACATTTAAATTAAAAAATCGAAAAATGAAAATTTTTCAATTTCTTCTATTTTTTGAAAAAAATAATTTTTGACATTTAAGAAGTTTATATTGAATAAATTAATCAAAGACAGACGTAACAACAACATGTTTTATTTTTAAATACTTATATTTCAAAAAATATTTCGATTATATTTAGTTTGCAAAAAGTTGCATTCAGAAGTCGTTGATTTTATATAAAACAAATTTTATATCTGTCTTACCGGTTGTAGTTGTCCAAAAATAATTTTTACACTAATTCTTCAGCAATTTGGTACAAAATAAAATAGCATCATTGAAGAATGGGTAGCATACATGTGGCAGCAAAGCGACGAAACCATTTGAGTTAAATATATTTTCCATGTCCTTTTCTTCAAAATTTATGTTTTTCACGTTTGACCAAAACATTTTTGGGTTTGTTTTTGCAATTTATATTTTGTAGTATAGAAGGCAGCTTAAAAAATGTTTTCTCCGAGAATAAGACTTTGTTTTGTTAACAGTTAGTATAGTAAACTGACGCGTTAAAATCAATAATATCAAATAATTATTTTTGGTAGTAACTACAAAATTTTCGTAACTTTAACGAATTATTTGGTACACCAGTGTCTACTAATTATTTGGTAATTTTTTCACACTTTACCTTTTACTTGGTACACACTACTAATTATTTGGTAAACCATTACTAAATATTTGGTAACATGAAATTACCAAATAATTTGGTAATAGCCGACTACCAAATAAGCTGAGAGAGTATGTTTCAAATTTCAGGTCATATAGATTTTATTTGGCCGAGTTATAATTGTTTTAAATAAAATTTGAATATACATCATAATTGACCGTACAATTTGTCAGATTACAAAATCGGGATTATCAATCAATTCTTCGTTGCCAGTTGTATATATATTCCATGTCAACTTATATAGATTTGATTCGGCCGAGTTTAATTGTTTTGAATAAAATTTGCATTTACATTATGATCGACCGCGCAATTTGACAAATCAGAAAATCGTGATTATTAATCAATTATCCATTGTCAGTTGTATCTATATTATGAATTTCAAGTCATATAGATTTTATTCCGCCAAGTTATAATTGTTTTAAATAAAATTTGCATATACATCATAATTGACCGCACAATTTTTAGATCACAAATTTGTGATTATCAATCGATTTTTAGTTGTCAGTTGTATCTATGTTCCAAATTTCAAGTCATATAGATTTTATTCGGCCAATTATAATTGTTTTAAATAAAATTTGCATATACGTCATAATCAACCGCACAAATTGCCAGATCACAAAATTGTGATTATCAATCGATTTTTAGTTGTCATTTGTATCTATGTTCCAAACTTCAAGTCATATAGATTTCAAGTCATATAAGTTTTATTTGGCCGAGTTATAATTGTTTTAAATAAAATTTGTATATACGTCATAATCAACCGCACAAGTCGTCAGATCACAAAATTGTGATTATCAATCGATTCTCCATTGTCAGTTGTATCTATGTTCCGAATTTCAAGTCATATAGATTTTATTAGGCCAATTATAATTGTTTTAAATAAAATTTGCATATACATCATAATCAACCGCACAAATTGCCAGATCACAAAATTGTGATTATTAATCGATTTTTAGTTGTCAGTTGTATCTATGTTCCAAACTTCAAGTCATATAGATTTCAAGTCATATAAGTTTTATTTGGCCGAGTTATAATTGTTTTAAATAAAATTTGTATATATGTCATAATCAACCGCACAAGTCGTCAGATCACAAAATTGTGATTATCAATCGATTCTCCATTGTCAGTTGTATCTATGTTTCGAATTTCAAGTCATATAGATTTTATTCGGCCAAGTTATAATTGTTTTAAATAAAATTTGCATATACATCATAATTGACCGCACAATTTGTCAGATCACAAATTTGTGATTATCAATCGATTTTTAGTTGTCAGTTGTATCTATGTTTCGAGTTTCAAGTCATATAGATTTTATTTGGCCAATTATAATTGTTTTAAATAAAATTTACATATACGTTATAATCGACGGCACAATTTGTCAGATCACAAAATTGTGATTATCAATTGATTTTTAGTTGTCAGTTGTATCTATGTTCCAAATTTCAAATCATATAGATTTTATTCGGCCAATTATAATTGTTTTAAATAAAATTTGCATATACATCATAATTGACCGCACAATTTGTCAGATCACAAATTTGTGATTATCAATCGATTTTTAGTAGTCAGTTGTATCTATGTTTCGAGTTTCAAGTCATATAGATTTTATTTGGCCAATTATAATTGTTTTAAATAAAATTTACATATACGTCATAATCGACCCCACAATTTGTCAGATCACAAAATTGTGATTATCAATCGATTTTTAGTTGTCAGTTGTATCTATGTTCCGAATTTCAAGTCATATTGATTTTATTTGGCCAATTATAATTGTTTTAAATAAAATTTGTATATGTCATGATTGATCGCACAAATTGTCAAATCACAAATTTGAGATTATCAATCGATTCTCCATTGTCAGTTGTATCTATGTTTCTAATTTCAGGTTATACAGATTTTATTTGGTCCGGTTATAGTGGTTTTAAATAAAATTTTCATATACGTCATGATAGACTGCACAATTTGTCAGATTACAAAATCAGGATTATCCGTTGTCAGTTGTATATATGTTCCAAATGTCAACTTATATAGAGTTGATTCGTCCGTGTTATAATTGTTTTGAATAAAATTTGCATATATGTCATGATAAGCCGCACAATTTGTCAGATTACAAAATCGGGATTATCAATCGATTCTCCGTTGTCAGTTGTATATATGTTTCAAATGTCAACTTATATAGAGTTGATGCGGCCGTGTTATAATTGTTTTGAATAAAATTTGCATTTACGTCATCATCGACCACGCAATTTGTCAGATCACAAAATTGTGATTATCAATCGATTCTTAGTTGTCAGTTGTATCTATGTTCCGAATTTCAAGTCATATAGATTTTATTCGGTCAAGTTATAATTGGTTTAAATAAAATCTGCATATGTCATGATTGATTGCACAAATTGTCAGATCACAAATTCCTGATTATTAATCAATTCTCCATTGTTAGTTGTATCTATATTTCAAATTTCAAGTCATACAAATTTTATTTGGCCAAATTATAATTGTTTTAAATAAAATTTGCATATACATCATAATCGACCGCACGATTTGTCAGATCACAAAATTGTGATTATCAATCGATTCTTAGTTAATTCAGTTGTATCTATTTTTAGAAATATTTTTCAGCTTGTGATATATAACGTTGCATAACTTAACAGGGGTAGTTTAATTGGGCGTTTATAATTGAACTTAGTTTACAATAACGTTTTAAAAAACTATATTTCATTTTTTTAAAGTTGATAACATTGAACCTAACGCGAAACATATAAAGCAAGGCACTTTAAAATGTTTATAGTGCATTGACTAAATATATTTACACCGGTTTGTTCAATTAAAACCATTTAAGGTCTTGTTTTTATTGAAACCTAAAAAAGAAATAAGCTGTTGAGATCCTCCAATCTTGAACTTCAGGAATAAACATAGAAAGCTTTAGTAATTTTATAACTATACTAAGCCAGCTATATCTAATCTATACCACGATCGTAGTTTGTTGTTCTTTAACTGTTGCTTGTTTCAAATCTAACAATCAAACACAAATTAGCTTTGTAAACATGCTTTACAGCAAGAACAAATGTACAACCCAGACCTGTGATGCCCCCGGGGTTAAAACGGGGGGCAATTCCAAAACGGGGGGGGGGCACGGGGAACTTTTTGAAACGGGATAAAAACGGGGGGCAAGCAGGGGGAAGAAAAAAAGAAAAAGAGAAAAAGAAGGGAAAGGAAAAGGAAGAAAAGGAAAAAGGTAAAAATAGGTCAAGGCTAAAAAACAGAGAAAAGGGAAAAACGGAAAAATCGCGAGAGGCGCATCATAGGCAAAAAGGCGCATAGGCAACGGCGGGGGGGGGGGCAAACGGCATCCTCCAAAACGGGCGCCGAACCATATGTACAGGCGTGGTGTTGATGTGCAGGACGTTGGTACTTGCTTGGAAGAAGGGCGGAGTCAAGCCAGACACATAGCTGGAAATTTAAAACCATCCAGCTATATGCTAAACCTGACAGCCCTGGCGTTTCGCACCAAAATTTCAGACGCCTCCTGATTGGTGCTCTTCAGTGAAATCTCAGGGCAGAACAAGCACCAACGGGTCGTTTTCCAATGAACAAGTATACATAATCAAATTATAATAAGCGAACATTTAAAATATTTATTATATTATAAACAAAATACATAAAAACATACCTGCAAAGATGCCATTGCAGGTTTTTTTTTAAACACAGCAGAACAAAATTAAATACACTAAATATATATAAAAAAAGAGAGTACAGGACATTTGATTGCTAAGGAAATCTTGTGAGTATTCTCAGCTAGACTTTTTCAGAACAAAAGAGGGGTACAGGATAATTGCTAATTACACAAAAAGAGGAGTATATGAACTGAACGAAAAGAAACAA
>JASAMX010026795.1:0-41375 GCA_030248175.1 Microlaimidae sp. YZB2_3
GTAACTTGTATTTAAAAATCGCACTTCTTTGGCGTTGAACAATTATATTACAGGTAAAAGAACTCACTCCCTTGTGCTCGCAAACTTTGCTTGTGGGCTCATTCCCTTGTGCTCCCTTTTGTTTTCTCGCCCCGCAAAACCACCTCGCGCAAAATAAAAAATTTAGTCAATGTGCGTTTTTATTTTTAGTAAATTAATCCTACGGGAGAAAAAATTTATCCACCTCTTGAGTTAGATAAATTCTTATTCTTGAAACAAAAAAATTTATCCCGACTTTAACCTGGATAAAATTAATTTTTTACTCGCATCCTTAAGCACGTAAAAAAAGTTACCCCGGGATAACTTTTAACCGCGCGTCAGAATGCGACCCCTGGTTTTAATTTTTTTCTAATGACTGAAAATGTTTACATATGCGGCATCTTTTGATACAGCTTTTTTTGTAAAACAGTCACTATTAAGCTTAAAAACAGTCTACAAGAAACCCTTAAAAATATGCATATTTTAAAATATGCCGCGCTCTTAGACATTTTGGCGATCGCAGCAAATCTTTTTAATTTAAAACTTCTACTTAAAAAATAACCGTTAAAAGTTGAATTCTTAGAATTTTCTAGTTATTTGGTTAGAAAACCAATTTTTTGAAACTTAAAAAAGAGTATTGTAATTAAAAAATACATACTTAAAAGTCATTTGCAGTTACTCATATAAAAATAAACTGATTTTAATAATAATTTGCAGAAAATCAGCCAATCTACACAAACAGCTTAAATTTAACATTTAGTTCTATTATGACCATAGTGATAAAGAATAAATAAATTAGGGCTTTAACGAGTACAATTTTTGACAATTTTTCAAATCTGGTCGGAATTGAGGAAAATAAAAAACCCTAAGCATTTTTTAGCGAAATTTAAAAACGTGACACGTATAAAGGCATCTCGCCGAGTTATTTTGGAAGCTTTTAGGCAAACTTAAAATTTTCTTGGGTTTTGAAAATTAATCGAGACGTGAATACCAATTTTTTGCTTAAAAATAGCAAAAATTAATCGCCCTAAGCTCGACATAAAACAATTTGATTTTCGCTGTTTTTACTAAAATTTTTAGGAAATACCCTAAAAGTCTGGTTCAGAGTTTCTCATATGATAAAGTTCTGCTTTTTGAAAACCACATTTTTCTCTGAATTGATCGCTGTTATGGTGTAACAGGTAACAACTACTTTTTTCTCATTTAACGTGATGACCAAGAACCGGATGCTGCGCTTTTACATATTTTTGTATAATTCACCGCTCTGTTAGTGAGATTTATAGGTTAGGTCTATTATTTAAGACTATAAGCTCCAAAAAAACCTTAAAACGGTTTCAAAAAGTACTTGACATTATTTCAATATTATTTTTTGCTAATTTTGAAGTTTTTAACACTAATGAGTAAAATTTATTTAGTTTTTGAGAAATGTTTATTGTGTGCTGGGACATCCGACCCGACCCACAATTTTGTTATGCTAGGTATAGATTCATTGATCAAAATAATTTTAAGTAAGAAGTAAAAATATATTGAAACCCAGAAAAATATCTTATAATCAAAATGCTTTTATAGCTTCTTAGCAAATTAAATGAGCACAATGAAAAACCATAATTAAAAATCATAAACTTTTAAAGTTGAAAATTAAAAGTTTAACACCATAAAAGGCTTCTTAATAATACAGTATAACGTCAAACTTTTTCTCTTCAAATTTATTGACTTTTTTTGGTAAAACTTTATCCTGTGCCCCGATTTTTTGTTTTTGAGTTTTGTTCTTAATATATCTTAAGTGGTTCAAGTGATGTGAATTTTATCTAAAACGGCCGAAATTTTGGCTTTTTTAGTGCATTCTGTATCTGTACCATTTTTTTCGCTGCAAAATTTTTCTTATAAAAATAAATAACAGAACTGTATTTTTATCTTTATATAACACCCTGATTGTAGATTATTAGGGTTTCAGTCAAAAAAACTGCGATTTTTACCTTTTTTAGTGAGGAAATATAAAACATGACAGGTTTTTTGCGTCTATTTTGTTGAAAATTCTGTCGAAACGAACAAATTTAGAATAGTACGATTGCCTTGTTTTTCTTTATAAATAAAATTTGCGTGTAATTGGTACAACTAAAGGCTGGTTCATACTTCTTCCAAAGTTTCCAAAGGGCAAAGTCCAAAGGACAAACACAGCCTTTAAAGGTCTATTCATACTTATGACAAAACGTCCTTTGGACAAAGTCCAAAGGACAAACCAAAACGTCCTTTGGACAAGCCAAAACGTCCTTTGGACTTTGTCCTTTGGACGAAGTATGAACGCTACTCAGAATTTGTCCTTTGGACTTTGTCCAAAGGACAAAATCCAAAGGGAAAAGTCCAAAGGACAAGAAGTATGAATACGTTGTCCTTTGGACTTTTCCCTTTGGACTTTGTCCTTTGGACAAAGTCCTTTGGACTTTTCCCTTTGGACTTTGTCCTTTGGACAAAGTCCAAAGGACTTTTGTCCTTTGGACTTTGTCCAAAGGACGTTTTGTCATAAGTATGAATAGACCTTAAGACTGTTCATACTAGTGACAAAACGTCCTTTGGACAAAGTCCAACGGGCAAAAGTTCTTTGGACTTTGTTCACAGGACAAACACAGCGTCAAAACGTCCTTTGGACTTTGTCTTTTGGATTTTGTCCAAAGGACGTGTTCATACTTTTTGTCCTTTGGATTTTGTCCTTTGGCCTTTGTCCAAAGGACAAATTTCAAGTAGCGTTCATGCTTTGTCCAAAGAAAAAAGTCCAAAGGACGTTTTGGCTTTGAGGCAAAGAGTAGGGTTTTGCTGAAAAATCATAAAAATCATGAAAGACAAGAGTTAAACTTTTTACGTCTTATTTAAATAATTAAAAAATTGCGATAGTCGGTAAATGCCGTAATTGTCATTTTGACCGGTTAGTGTTTGTTTCCTGTCTCTAAATACGTCCATGTTCACCATAATATTCACTATTTTTCTAACATTTTTCAATGCTTGTACATAGTGTTAGAATACTCTAACATTGTGTCATCTTAAATTTTTTAGTAAGCTTAAAATTTTAAGAAACTCTTATAATAAAATAATAAAACCAATTTATAAAATATGATTAAATCCTAACTTAAATTAAAAAGAATTAGGGTATCTGACTTAATTTTGGCCAGGCCTTAAATTCGGCCACCAATTTCGGGTGTTAAAAAATTGGCTTATTTTTAAAACACAAAAGAATTAGCACAAAAGTAACTGAATTAATGTTGAATAAAGTGTTTTTGGAAAAGTTTTTTATTTTTGTTATTCTGCATTATCAACATTTTCATACAAAAAGTAATTTTTTTGTGATTTTCTTAATTTTTGATTTGTGTTTGTACATACTACATCAAATTTAGAACTAAGCACACTATAACCTTAAAATATCTTCTATTTAAGGCTTAGAGTTGTTAATTTTCATGTTTTGATATTTTCTTCAAAATCATTTTGCAACGCATTTAACTAACTGCGCATTTTAAGATTCCGTTAATTTCGGCCACCTTAAAATTTAGGTGAAAGAACCTGCCGTTTTTTACTTTTTTTAAATATCATCGTACTACTGTATTTATAAAGAGTTTTTTTTTGGTCGTTTGACTTTTTAACGTTTTTTAAGCCGAAAATAAAAATTCAACAAAAATATAGGTTATTAAAACTTGACATAATTAAGATTTTGACATAATTATTTAAAGTCTTGCTAATAATTATTAAAGTTTGCAAACGGGAAAGATTAGTTATATGTACCAAGAACAATACCTAAGGATAAATTTACGACCTTTTAAAATTTTTATTGTTCAGTTTGGCAATAGTTATAGTCAGTTTTTTCTAGAGGACAAAGTTAATTACTCGCGCCTTAATTTCGGCCACTATAAAAAAAACTCTAAACCTCCACTGATCTTTAAGTGTAACAGAAATTTTAAATATTTGCACTGGAATAACAAAAATAGTTATCGTTTGATTTTTAGACCAAATTTTGGGTCGATTCGAAAAACCAAAAAAAACTTTAAAAAATAAATAAAATAAAAAAGGTGGCTGAAATTAAGTCAGTTACCCTAATTTCGTTTCTTTGGCAGACTGCGCAAAGGTTATCGCGATGAGACATTAGCTACGTTCGCTACGGTGAGGCATGCATGATATCTCGCGGTATTTTTTATGTCTTACCAAGGGACAAAAAGTGGTGAAACTGCATGCTAATATATTCAGTCATACTTTCGTATAATGTGCCTTTTTTAACTTTCAGTCTAACCAACAACTTATGTAATATCGTCTAACCAACAACTTATGCAATATATGACCTGAGCATAAAAGGTTCGTAAGCCAAAAATCTGCAACTTGGAATCGGAAGTGGGGAATTTATAAATGAGCGTTTGAAATCGCTAAAACGTAACCTTAAACCATTTTTTTATACTTTTAGCTCCAAGTACGCATCTTTAAAGCATCAAGCCACCAAAATTTTTGGTCTCTATAAAATTCCCTGCTTAAGGCTTCAAAGACCTCGTAACTAATAACTCAGCTAATGCATGAGTTATATCGGTTACCATACTGGTTTATATCAGTATGCTATATAACTATAAAGCAATCACAAATTTTCAATAAAACTGTTTAATATTAAAGATTAAATACCCTATTTTGGAAATATTTATTATGTTAATAATTTTTTAACAGAAAGTTTCAATTTTAGTGTCTAAAATTCACTAATTTTCGTAAATGTTTTAAAAAGGCGGAATTTTACAAAAATACTGCGTTGTAATTAAAGGCAAACCAAACGTAGCTTCTCCAGTTTGCTCACTTTACTAATTTAGACACCCCACGTGATTTAATGCAGACAAAATTTTTCGTTCGCACAACACCAGCAATTTTTAGGAAACTCAATGCGTCTGTGCAAATTATAAATCAAATGTTAAGGTCTCTCCTGATAGTTTTGATTGTAAAGCGTTTAGTAGAAACCAAAATTAGCGAAAATTATCCCTTTTTATTAACATAAAAATTATTTTTGAATTATTTGTTTTCAATTTATGTAAATCAAATTAAATATTATAAAAAATTAAAATACATTATTAAAATCAAACTTAAATATTTAAAAAAATGGTTTTATGAGAATTGGACCTCTGAACCATCTCGATTAAAAAGCGTTCACCCATTGCGTCACGACACTAACGGAGAAAAAGTTCAAAAAAAATATATTACCAAATACTCAGTAATAAATCGAGTCGAATTGGCTGAAAAAGTGACGTATAATTCTCGTGATTTGAGTGGTTATTTCGTGGGGGACCTTTTCTAATCCAATAAACAAACAGAGGGGCCACGTTCGGATTGCCTTTAGTCAATCAAGCATTCAATGATTTAATCTTTATTTTGTCTCTTTTTATTCAAAAGTGTCATAAACCGCATAATTTTAATCGGTCTTCTCATGTCACCTATACATTATAACGAGGTCAATCAGATATAATTTATCCATAGGCCTGGATCGGGCGGCCCGCTTGGTCTGTCTGGATCCTGATTTTTGTTTTTTGGCGCGTGGAGGCGGAACAAGAGAATTAGTCCACTGGGCTGGGTTGGACAAAGATTATTCATACTGTTTTTAGATTAATATAATATAAAAAGTGAAAAATAGGAACAGCGTGCTGGTTTAAATTGAAATAAAACAATTGCTGTTTAAGCCAGGCCGCGCTGGAAATTATCTCGGGCCGCTTTACAAATCTTGGGCCGTTATAGAATTGCGGTTTCGCAAAATTAACCTGAATTAACGCTTTTTATATTAAAAATTTTTTCCGGTTTTTGTTTATTAAAATAGGCCTTTTACTCTTATGTAAATAAAAATGAAATAAATAACTTATAAATGTTAAGAAATGTGCGATTCCCAAGAGTTTTAACACACAATGACTGATTAATTTAAACTGTCTTGTATAATGATGTTTTTTTAATTTAAATTTATTAGTTTATAAAGTAATGTAACTTGCTTTCATGTATTTTTATTGACCTTATAAAAATTGATGTTAAACCATGGTATTACACTCTTACGGTAAGTTTTGCCACCATTATAAGCTTTCTTACCAGGATAACATAATCTGTACGCTAAACTTTCTTAGATCAAGTAGAAACGATATGATTTTTTTATAAAATTAAGAAATGCTTAAGTTTTATTTTTCAATAATTATAATTTGTTATTGCTTATTTAGCTATATCAGCAATGCATTTAAAGTGGCAAATCTTCCGTTTTATGTAAGGAAACAAAATATTTAAATATAAATAAAGGCCTTTATTCGTTCGATCCAAACCGTAATACACATCATTAACAACAACAATACACCAATAAATTTCTGTCAATTTTACAAGAAATAAACATGGATAAATGCTGTTCACAAAATGGGACGAAAAAGGGGTTTTCATGCATTGCTGATTTCATTCACGACATACTTAGGGAAGCCACTCAAATTGTAACAAACTTAAAAAAATTTACATAATTATACATAGTTAAGAACAATTAAAAATGAACATTATTATACAGTGCGAAAGTTACTTAAAAAAAGCTTGAACTTTCTGTAAGTAATTTTCGAGACTAAGAAAGCTTTGCGCACAGATAATGTTAAGCTAAGACCAAGCGAATATAACATATAACATTTAAAAACTTACTGTAAACCAAAAATTCGCATTAAAATTGATTTGGACGCCATTTAAGGACATTAGGACAAAGACATCAAACTAAAAAAACTAAAAAAACGCCGAAACACGAGATTTTAACATAATTAAATAATAAACACCACTCATTACTAATCATCCTTCACATTTACACATACATTATGCAAATACCATCATTCGTTATTAATATATAGAAAAATTAGTAAAGCTTTTAACAAACCCAAAATCAAACACGTTAACAAAGAATATGATCAAACAATTATTAACATTCTTTGAGATGGCTACCACCAGTCTGAAGTAAATGTAAGTGCAATACAGTTAAAATTCGTTCACCATGTTATACCACAGATTTACTTGAACAAGGCCATTTTGTTTATTGCTAAATCTCCAAATGTTAAAACCACCACCAGAATAAAGCTACTTAATTTTATAAGGCACCGTACAAGATAAATATCAAAACTATATTAAATTATAATTAGCACCATTCAGAGTATTAAAATTTGCATAAGGTAAGATAGTAAAGCTGCTTCAAATAGGCACATAAATGACTAGAGAATAATCTAAATAAGCACTCGGTGTACACTGAAAATTCACTGTAAGAACTGCATTACAAAGAGCAATAGATAATTGTTAAAAGCGTTACATTAATAGCAGTGTCTTACTAAGCGAATTTCAGGTAAATATATAATATCAAACAATATTCTAAAACATCATTCAATCAAAAATTATGGCTCAATATAAAAAGTAATTCAATCGTGTCCTAAAAATAAAAAAATATCTGGTTTAGGCTAGTCCGTCCAATCAGGTTACTTCTTCTTACTTTCCAGTAGGAGTTGAGCCGAGGTTTCGGCTTGTCCAATGGCGCTGTTGGCTCTGCATGTGTATTTGCCCAAATGGTGCTCCTGCACCTTAGCGATTTCCAAACTAACCGTGTGTTTTACCACGTTTCTCACAATCTAAAAATAAGAACACTGTTAAAATCCACATAAACTCAAAAATTTTACTTTAAAAAAGATCCAGTAAAAATCCAATAAATACAATAATTTTTTTGATATTTTAACGTTGTTATTTGACATCCATTTTTTGGGACCACAACTAAAGCAGTTAAAGCATTTTAATACAGTTTATCAAAAGATTAGGAAATTTATTTTTTAAACTAGTGATAAGTTTACGGTTTAGTTAAAAAAAATCCTAATATAATATTAAAAAATCCAACATTAAAAGGTATCACGTTTTTATACTAAGTAATTATTTTTGCAATATTTTCCAGGAATTTTGACATGTGAAAAACGATTGTTTTATTTAAACGAAAAAATATCACAAATTCATAAATTATTATTTAATTACGTATTTATTATCATAATTATAATCATCAACAAATTCTCGACACGATGTTTTTATTAACCGAGTCTCGACTCTGTTGCCAAAATTTAAAGAAAACAATCATTATTTTTTAAAACTTTTCATATTAATTTGTGAAATATAAAATAAGAAACTGTCATTTATTATAATTTTCTTTTCGACTAGCTAAATTTGTAAATTTCTGCTGCAAATAGCATATTATGCATACTTTCTTGTTAAAACGCAGTATGAATTTAATACTAGCTAGTGTTAAAATTATATAGTGGGAACAGCAAAACTTTGAATTTTAGAATTTTAGAAATTTTAGTGCAAAAACTGTGAATGTGAAAATTCAACTTTTTTATTGTTAAAAATTATGAATGTGAAAATTCTAGAATTTTCAAATTTACAAAGATTTTATTGGTTTTTCACAAAAAAAATCCTGTTTTTTAAACTACGTCGAATAATCTGGTGTCTTCTAAAGGCCCGTTCACACTTACAGGACAATGCACGATGCATAATGCACAATGCACGATGCACCATGCATTATAGTACCTGTTTACACTTACGCACAATGCATAATGCATCAAAACGAATTTTTAGCCAAAACTATTCTTAAATACGGTATAAAATGATTATTTCACGCATTAAAAAACAAAACCTAACAAGAATAGTGTTGTTGTACATCCAAAGTGACAAAAAAAAATCAAATTGCACGATGTTGGGATAAAAAACCCTGCATATTAGACAGGAAAACTGAAAAAAAGCCAAAATATAGAGCCAAAACCTCTTTTTTAACTTATTTTGAATGGAATTATGTTTTCTATTCTGTTAAAACAAAAATATGTTTTAAATTTCATGTATAAAATAAAATTTAAAGTTATTTGTTTAAGAATACTTATAATTTAATACGTTTTTTAAGCAGAAGAGTTCTCAACGTACGTACTTGGCAGAAAAATACGTAGTAATTTTTAAAACGCGCTGCTACTCCCACAAAACTTGGAACGCCGTTCCAAGTCCGATAATGCATTGTGCATTGTGCATCGTGCGTTGTGCATACGTGTGAACGGGCCTTAATTGAAAAAAACCTCAAATTAGTCTTCCACTCATTTCGAAACTCTTACCACAACAAAACAAAAAAGTTTGTTTGTTCTTTGTTTAATGTATAAGTTTATTGCTGATTAATTTATTTGAAAGCGAATCCTTTGACACACCTTAATGTCTGGACTAGGTTCAAGAGGTGCACCATTGTGGAACCACTGCAGAGAAGGAGCAGGTGTTCCAGCCACCTGCACATTTAAACTTGCTTTTTGGCCAAGTTTAGTGTGGACATCCTGAAGAAGACTTGTAAACTTCGGTGGATCTTCTCCTCCCTTTTTTGACTTGTCACCAGTTTTAGCTAAAACGATTATTTTAAATTAAATGTAAACAGGAAAAATATATAAATCTTTATATCTTTAAGCTTTTTTGTAAAACAATAAATACAATTTTTTTGAATATTAAATAAATTTAAAAACTAATTAATTACCAAGTTAAATTAAAAAGTCTGATTTGTTTTCAAAGAATCCAAAAGCTAAAACAAATAAATAATAACCGTAACTAACCAGACTATCAATCTATGGATACCTTAATCCGTATAATGTCCTATATTTTTTTCGACAAACTTATTAAAACAAAACATCGACAATTGACAGCTAAAAAATATAGTAGCCCCAAGCATAATACGTCAATCTTTAACGCATACGTATCTTTAGCAAAAAATGTCAAGTTTTGTACAGTACAATATTAAAATATATATTTAACAAATAAGGCCACTAGAAAAGCAACCAGGCAAAAGCTCACGCGTAATTTTTAGAGAAGCTGAGCAGACAGCCCGTCCGGAAGAGTTGACGGCCTCGCATCTGTACTGACCCTCGTCTTCCACATAGGCCTCTTTGATTTCCAAACTAACGACCTCATCGTCATGTCTCATTACGAAGAATTTGCTGGGCTTGATTATGGCAGCTCCGCGGTACCAGTTAATGGAAGGATCTACAACGGTGCTAACTTATTCATCCACTGTCTGATTTATAGGCATGTGTAAAAATCTGCACTAATTATTTATATTCAATTACTAACCATACCAACTGCACAAACACAAGCAAATGATACGATTAACCCTAGTAAAACAACATAAAAAGACAGTACAAATTTACATTTCTAATTTATGCGAATTCTATAAAACTATTTACCTAAAATATTAAAATTAAAATGCTAAATCCCTGTGTTAACAGTGAAACGTGAGGCTTTATAAAAGGTTAAATTTTCCATTAAGTTCTTTAGACATGTGAATCAAAAGACATGAGATTCGTAAATCAAAAAATATTGTTTTAAAGTAAGTCCTTCGATTTTTTCTTAAAAATCTTTACTTGAGTTTACTTGAAAACGCATTTTAATGATAGGCCCTTCTTACAGAAAACAGTTCACACAGACTAAATTTAAAATATACGTTGGTACGACACAATTTGAGATTACACCTAATTAAAATTAAAATACCTGGTGATCCAGCCACCTTAGCACTGAACTTAGCGGGCTTTCCTTCAGGAATAACCAGTGGTTTGATCTGTTCTTTGAACTGCGGCGCTTCCATCTGACAAATGTGTCCAGGAGTCTCTGGGTGAAGTTTTGCCAATTGCACTTGCAGATTTGCGCGACACCTGGATTCGCCTTTAGAATTTCTCGCCACGCATTCTATCACACCCTAGCAAAAAATTACCATTAGACTTGTGAAATGGTAATATATTTATTATATTTTATCAAAATAATTTTTAAAAAACGAAGTAATTTTGTACTATTGAGTAAGTCAGGAATTTTAAATGATAAAATAAAATAATATCGAAGTCGTAAAAAATAATTTTATTATGTTTAATTAAAATAAGTTTATTTAAAACTTATGGCTATTAAAATTGTATTTTAAATATATAAATTACAAAATCAAAAAATAAATAACATATTAATAGAAAATAAAACTCCCGCTTTATTGTTTTAAACATTTATTGAACAAAACTAAAACATGCAGTAAGCTTGGAAAATTAGTGCCTAAGGAATTTGGATCCGATCCATTTAGAAGGTGGTCTCTATACAACGTGGAAAGCATCAATCCAAATCAGGTGTAAAACTAAGCCACAAAACTAAACTAAAAAGTGATACACCATTAAACGCCAAATACTAATGGCTCCTCAGTTTAGAATTCCTTAGCCCTAAATTCTCTGTAAATACCGATATCCAAGGAAAAAAAAATACCGGTATTAAATTAAAAAAAAAAACAAAAAATAAAATCTGGAGAAAATTTGACTGACCTTGTCTTGCGGCATGGCTTCAATTATCAAAAGAGTAAATTGGGATCCTTCGACTAAGAATTTGAATCGCATATCTTGATTAATAGGTTTTCCGTCCTTAAAACAAAAAAATATATTAAAATTTTATATGAAATAATATTTGAAATAAACGAATTCTAAACTTCTAAAACATTAATAACAAACTAACGCAGTGCATAATTATTTTTTTTTGAAATTGTGTAGTCTTTTGTAGTGATTCAATTTTAATAAAGCATTGGCAAAAAATAAGTTAGCCAATATTTTTTTAAAATTCATGTATAAAATTTAAACTTAAAAATATTCTGTACCCGCAATATTTTTCAATCTGAATGTGATTTTAGGATATTTTAGGCACCATTTTAAAAATTAATAAGTTATACCTTGAACCAAGTAACATTTGGTTTTGGTTGGCCGTCTACAACAACATCAAAACGTAGCGGCATCCCCTAAAAATCGTAATGTTAATATAATAAACTTGATTTTTCAAAAAAATTGTATATGAAATTTATAAGAATGGTGACTCTAGGTAAATTATATCCTAGCTTTTTCTAATATTTTAAAAATAAAGCATAAAAAAAGACCAATTCCTTGAAAACCTTTAAACAAAAAAATGAAAGCAAATTATATGGCCTACAATTTTAAAAATCATTCTAACATTACTCTTTAATAAAACGTTGGGATTTTTGTTTATTATAAATTCTACGATGCTAAATCTATCATAAAATTTCTGTTTTTTGTGATTTTTTAGGTATTTGTGCGTTTTTTGTTTTAAAAAAATCGGGGGTGACAAAGTCATGCTCATGAAGGAGTTACTTCGGATTTCACTGAATTTAAAAACAAAAACTTTAAAACAAACATTCAAAATTAGAAAGCTCTTCGATTTTCCAAACAACTAACAAAAAATTATTATAAAAATTCAAAAAGATACAAGCATTAAAAAACGTGACTTTCAAAAAAACAAAGTCACTCACCAATATTGACGGACGGTATGAACAAAATGGCAATGTCGCGACAGTAAACATTTTTTTATTATTTACAAACAAATTTCGACAATATATTTTGTGTGGATGTTTTGTTTAAATCTTCGCATTAGTCCACATGGTTTCTGACTAACCAAATCATCGGTGGGAAAGCGACCGTTTTTCCTGCTCTACTCTATATATTTTTTAGGCTGGTTTAAACACTTTTAAAAAATTCAATTGTTTATATGGACCTACCAAGCGTGAAGAAAATATAGGTCGACGGTCCCGCCACGAAATAAAATGTCTTTCGGATCAGATGCATTTTAGAATTTTTGAAATTTAAAATACTACAATTAATAAAACATTTATTTCAAAAATTATAGCGACTTTATGTAATAAATCACAGCATTACAAAAATTCCAAAAAAAAAATTATTGCCATGATTTTAATATTGTTTTTAAATCCCCAGTTACTGAAAAAATTGATAAAAATTATTTATTTCACAACTAATGTTTATTTCGCGGTGAGACCACGACCCAAAAATTTTTTATGCTTATGTTTATGTTAATGTTAATATTAATCAAATTTTTTTGGAAATTATGTTGAGTAAGAAGACTAAAGTTCTTTAATTGGCGACTTACTTGAGTGACGACAGCGTCACCGACTATTTGTGTGAAGTTTGGAGGGCTGCCGGCGTCAACTCGGTCGATGACCAGAAGGTTGGCCGTGGTTTCCGCGACCCCGGCCACGTTCTCCACCCGTACCGTGTACTCACCGCCGTATTCCTTTTTCGTCTTGGCCATCGACAATAAAGAAAATGTGTCCGAGGAGTTGATCTAAATTTAAGCACATTTTAACTATTCACACTCATTTACGACCCTAAATCGATATGTATATTAACGGAGTTAATTTCATTCCGATTGAAGGAACAATTGAAAATAAAATTTTGTTTAATAGTTAAAAACTAAATATTACACCAGAATAGCACAATACTTGAAATTCAAATGATGCAGCAATAGGGTGTCCATCTTTTAGCCAGGAGACGGTGAGTGGTTTGTCCCCGGTGAAATTGCACTGGAATTTAGCTGGACGTCCGAGTTCGGATTTACAAGGAGCTAATTGAGTTGTAATAACCGGCGGTTGTTTCGAAGAAGGCTGCACTAGTTTAGTGGTCGGCTAAAAATATTAATATGATATGAAATATTATATTAGGAGATTTTAAAACAAAAATTAAAAAATAGCTTTGGTAGAAAGAATTTTTGTTAAATCAGTTATTTTATCAACAGACGATAGTCAACAGACATGAAACTAAAATTAAAAAAAATAATTTAATTGATTTCACTTTCATAGAAAAATAAACATCAGTATCATAAATAAAAATTATTAATAAAAAGTGAGATTGAAATGTATATTGCAAATTTGATTTTCAACCAGATTTCATTTTTACAAAAAAAAAACACTTTTTTTCTCTTGTACTACATAAAAGATGTTTGTGTTGAAATTAAGTGATGGTTATGAAGTTTATGGAATTATATATCATTTTTAAATATGTAGCAAAAACTTCTAAAGCAAAAATAAACTATTTTAAACTTATTGCGCCTCCTATGTTTAAGTGTAAGTAATTCTTTTACAGAAACTACTTGCTGCTTAAAATTAAATTAAAATATCCACCTTCGATAATTTCAAAAAAATATTTTTCAATTTTAAGCATAGATTATTTGTTGTTTAACATCAATTTACTATAGTGTGTACCCCACGTATGTATTTTATTAAATTTTATCTCTAAATCAAACAAATTTATTATTTGATATTATATAATTCTTGTAGCTGGAATTCTTCTTTCAAAATAATTTTTGATTGTTAATTATATTTGATAAAATCTTTTGATTTTTAAAAGCCAGCCTAGCCTAGACTACCTTAGTCTTAATAACCTTAACTGTATAGTGTGTATCCAGAATAAAAATAGCCACGTGGGATTTTTTAAATACTTTTACGGTAGTCCGCAATAAAAATTTTTATTTATTACTTCAGTCATTAATGTACAACGCTTACACAAAGCCAATGACTAAAGCCTCGTTCAAAATTAGTCAGTTGTCTATACATCCACATTATCCGCAACATGAAATAAACTTCAACAGTCAACGTAAACCAAAAATACTTTTAGTACTTGTACGCCTTGGCTCTCAATAGTGGTAAGCTTCTCGGTGGTAAATTTGGTTGTTGTAACTTTAACCTTCCTGCCACCAATCATGCGGTATTCCTCCTGTTGATCAACCTGTAGCAACAAAATACAATACAAACAAAAATAAGACAGCAAAGCGACGGTGCTACTTTGACGAAACAAAACAATGACAATAACTTCTATAAGTAAAACTATTTTGTCAAAACATCTAATTATTTCTAATTTTATTTTAGTCCAAAAACATATAAATTACTTTTAATATAGTAGCTGAGTTAAAATAATAACTTAGTGGTTATTTAAAAAAATGCAAAAAGCAATCTTCATTAGAAACATGCAAATAAACTGAGTAAACTTTTAAGTTTACATGAGTAAACTTAAAAAATAATCAAGTACAATCAATACCTTGGTCGATATTTCTTCTTTTCGGTCTTCCCTATAACAAAAATATTTAGTAACATTGATACGTATTGATTGACGTATTTATATTACACAGAGGTATTGTGAAGAGGCAAATTTTTCCTAACATATTAAATATTTTGACTGTTAAAATGTTTATTACTTTGAAAAACTTCGCTTATGTAAAATATTATTTTCGCGAAATAATTTATTTAAGGTAGAACACCACAGTTGTGGCGATTTTTATTAACAGTTAGATTTTAACTTAGATATTAATTTTTGTTTGACAAAAGTATAGTGCAATCGAAAGCTCAGATTATGATGTATCTAACAGTAATAATTTCATCGTTTACCAAATGTTCTATTTCGAGATATAGTTTGATGAATTTAAAGCTCAAAAAATAGTTTTTGGCCATTTAAAAAATTTGATTCGCTCAGTTTTTCCTGCAATTTTATAGAAAGTTAACGAAAAATAGTGGCCAACTTTTAGATGTGGTTCGGAGTAAAACGTAATTCAAAATTTTAAGAAAATTAAATTAATCAATGTTTTTAAAAGAAAATTCAAATCAAAAATTTTTTAATCAAATACAATTCAAAGTATTGATTAGACTTGTGTCTAACTATTTCCAAACTTTTATTAAAATCTGAGCGAATCAATTTTTTTAATTTTCATATAAAATTTTTGATTTGACGCCAAGAAACTACATTTCGAAACGTTTGTTTAAAATTATCTTTTAGGCCAGAGATCTCAGATGGGGCAGTAACTGAGTGGTTAGAGTGTCGCACTCGGATCCTCGGACCCATAGGTTCGAGTCTCTCGCCAGCAATATTTTTAACGTCGAAAAAAAATTTTCTTTGATTTTTAACTTTTTAATTAAAAAAAGTGTTCTTTATTCAAGATAGGCTAAATGAAAAATGAAAAAATAGAATATTTTTGGTAATGAATTTTATTATAATATAATGTATTTTTAACATGTATTTTATTGGTGTCATTTAATGATTGGGGACGATAACAATTTTTTTAAAAAAATGAATGTCAAAAATTGAATGAGCAGGTCAAATTACGTTAGTAAAAATTAATTAGAAAGATCTGCCGTCAAAATCAAACTGTGGTGTTCTCCCTTAAAGTATCAATCATTTTGTTCAATATTTCAAAATGTACAGAGAAATGTACAAAACCTTGGAAAAGTTTTATAAAACCACAACAGAGAATGAAGAAAAATGTTTATTTTTGAATAATTTGTTAAAATGATAAATAGTTTGTACAAACTAAATGAACACTGACATTGACTAAAAAAACGTGGGTTAAAATTTTTTTAAGCAAGCTTGTTTATTTTCCGAACACAATAATTGATTAGACGAAATTTACATCAATGTCCAATTAAAGTCAAAATAAAATATTAAACAAATTTTAATTTAGGGTCGATGGAGCCTCGGATCTTGGAGTTGGAATTTGGAGCCAAAAATAGGGAACTTAAACCCGTGGGTGGGGAACTTGGACCCGTAAGTTGGGAACTTGGAGCCGAAAATAAAAATCGCTTACACATTTACCTAAGCTTAAGCGAAACCTAAACCATTTTTTCTTAAAGGCTCCAAGTTCCCATTTCTAGTGGCTCCAAGTTTCCAAAAATTTTCGATGGCTCCAAGTTCTCTGCTTATTGCTCTAAAGACCCCGTACTTTATTTTCATATAAATCAATCGGCTCTGATTATTAGAAGTAATTCATTAAATCTTGGGCAGTCCGCATTATTTATGTAATTCTGTGATTTGCACGAATAATTTAAAAATTTTCTGGCGTTTTTGTAGATGATTTATGCTATATTCAGAACAATTTACACCCTCGTTTTAGACTAAAAATTTTAATTTCCAGGTTTTACATGGTACACATAATATACAAAAATTTTGATGCAGGTTTCTAACATGTGGTTTTTATAAAAAACATACTTTTTCTCGGGGACAGGTGTTTGTTTAAGTTGAACAGCCTCCAAAGTAGTTCCTTCGGTTTTTTCAGGACCTCTTGGTTTGAAAGCAGATTTAAGTTTTACCTATAAAAAATACTCAAAATTCAAAGCAAATTTTAATTAAAATTTGTTTGTCTTAAAATGAAAACATATAAATAAAAAATAAATAATAGACGCATCCCTCTTAACTAAGTACAACCTACCGTGCTATTCATAAAACTTTTGGACCCCGGTCCAAAACGGACTTGGTCCGTTATTTACGCAGACCGGTCTGCGTAAAAAGCGGTCCCAGTCCATCATTGCAAATGCAATGCACACGTCCAAATAAGCTGTTTCGTTTGTCAGAGAATTGTTTACATTATTTTAAAATTTTAAAACTTAATGAATTAAAACTTAATAAATCTTGCAAGTGATATTATAATTTCAACGTAAAATTGTAATAAAAAAATATTTAATTTTTTAATAGTTTTACGCAAATTTGATTAAATGTGCTTAGTAGAAAAGCGTTGTCCTCGCGATAAATAGTACATGATCAAAACGGACTGGGACCGCTTTTCACGCAGACCGGTCTGCGTAAAAAGCATATGGACTGAGTCCCAAAGTTTAAGACGATACTTAGCGCGGTTACTAATTAACGATACTAATTAACCGCGGTGAAGTTTACAAACCAAAATTGTCAGAGAAAGATGGCACAAAAGTTTTGCCGTGGTGGAACGATGGTTTAACAGTGGTAACCGAGGAAAAAGCGATCACAGACACGGGTTAAACCGAATTTAAAACTTGAATTTTTTGGTACCTAATCGTTGGCTTTTTTTTCAGAGTTTTATGAATTTCCAGTGGATTCTAGTTTTAAATTGATATTTACAAAACAAGCTGCGTTAGTCAATATTCTTGTTAATAACACTGTAAACTGCTGGAAATGAAGTCATCTAGTAATACAATTTTTTGTGACTTGAAGCATTTATTGGTGCTGCTTAAAAATAAACACATAAATGCACCACGAAAAAACATACTGAATATTATGTCAAATAAGTTAAATAAAATTCAAAATCTCGTTTTTTTTGAATTTTCAAAAAGTTTTACGTTTATTTAAAACATACCTCATCCTTAGCAGGTTTAGGTTCTGGTTGAGGTGAAGGCGTTTTTTGTTTGGGCAATGCCACGGGTTTAGGCTGCTCCAACACTATTGGCTGAGATTCCTGGGGTTGTTTTGCCGGTTTTGGTTTGGTAGATTTTAATTTCACTTGATCTTTTGCGGGCACCTCGATTTCTTTGGGTGGAATAGGTTTGAGTTTGTATCTACAAAAAATAAAATTGGATGTGTTTATAATTCAAATAGCCAATGGCGCCCTTACGGATACTTATAATTTTTTATATCATTTTCTAGCTTATGCAAAAAAAAGGCGCGGCCTCATTTTTTGGCGTGAAAAAGTCAAGATTCGTCATTTAGTTGAAGGTTTAACATTTATTTTCAACTAAAAATAGTTAATCTTTTTACCAACATTAGATTTGAGTTTGTATCTATAAAAAACAAAATTGGATGTGTTTACTGATACTTATAATTTTTCACATCATATTCTAGCTTATGCAAAAAAAATGTGCGGCCTGATTTTTCGGCGTGAAAAAAATCATAATTCGTCATTTGGTTGAAGGTTTAAGATGAATTTTCAACTAAAAATAGTTAATATTTTTAGCAAAATTTTTAATGTCCCATTTTAAGTTAACACCTAACACAGCTAACAGTTTTTTTAGGCTAATTCTGAAAAATATTATAATTATAAATATTTTTGTTTGGCAAGCCAGTATCATTTTGATTTTTTTATTAATATTTGCTCTTTTTGATAAATCTCATCTATTTAGCTGTGCGATCCTAGAAACTGTAACTATTCTTACAGCTGCTAGGATTCTAAGAAATTTGGAGCCGAGATAAATTCATAGGAACTTAGAGCCGTAAAACTTAAAAAAAAACTTGGTTTAGGTTTATGTTTAGATAACTTTTAACTCAACAACTTCAAGTAGATTATTCAGTTCGTACTTACGGGAACTAACTTATTTTTGGACATTCCTAATCTGGGCCATCGTCTATTAGTAAAATTATAAAGTCATATATTAATCGACTAGATAATTTTAAATTTACCTAACTTAACAGTCAATAGTTGAAATTAGATTCGTCCGAAAGTAATTCACTTGCATATTTTTTAATTTCTATTTTTTATAGGCTCAAAATTCCTCATTTTTAGCATCGAAGTTCTGGAAAAACTCATTCACATGCGGCAGGGCTTCTAGTTCAGTAGAAATTTTACCAACGTTTAATCTTAATTGTTTTAAACGAATCTTTTGCATTTGCCATCTTAGAGCCGCAAGAAATATCATTGTTTTTTATTTCCTTACTTTTTTTCTGCGTCCAGCTCAGCAGCTGGCTTTCTCTCGGTTGGTTTCAGCCACAATGGTTCTGGAGGAATATCAGCCGTTCTTTCACTTCTGGGTGCTGCTCTAAAACATTTTTAGTGTATCTTATTATATGCTATTTCATTTATATGGATATTTTTCTCGCGGTTGAAGATTCACAATTCTCTTGTCGAACTTTACGCGTAAATCATCCGGATTTAAACTTTTTTTGATAAATGATAAAATTGTATATAAACTGTTTGTTTAATTAATAGTCCAAAATTTTTAATCGTGTTAAATTTCAATGTAAATTGAATATTTTTACATGAATCAATAATCAATAATGATTCATACATTTTTTATCAATTACATACAACTTATTTTTACGATTTGAGGTTTTAACTTTACATTACATACAACTTTCAAGTAATTATATACCTTAGGTTCACACTCTCCATTTGTTCCTTCGACAGTTCAAGTTTTTGTATTGAAGCAGGTTTTAGCTGTACAGTTTCCATTGGCAGAGGCGGAATCTAAATTTTTTGTTTTATAATATAAAAAAAATATGTTTTATAAACACAACATATATTATGCTGTAAATCTGAGCTTATAGTTTTGATAAAAAATTTGTAAAATTCGGAAAAAAATTGGGAAAAATTAATATAAAAAAGTCCAAAGCTACTAAAGCCTTATTTAATAATAATAATAATAATAATAATAATAATAATAATAATAATAATAATAATACTTCTTTCTGTTGATGATCAATTTGAGTAAGTCGCTCATAGAATTCTTCTTCTCTCTTTTTGTTAAATTTGAGTACCAATTCTTCGCTTTCCAATGGAAGTGGTGGAGTTTTGTCCGTTTCGACACGATGAAGTTTGTTAACATCTGGCTTTGGCGCTTTTTGGAAGGCTTTTCCAAGCATCCCCATCATTTCCGTTTTCCACGTGGTTTCACGAAGTGACAACTCATCCTCGCTTATGCGATGGGTTGGTCGCAATTGGTGCAATCTAATATTTACTTAATATTAAAAGAAACACAATGTTTAAGACAAATTTAATCCCTATGGACTTAAATTTTTCTCCCGGGGGTCAAGTTTAATCTTCCTGGGGGAGGGGTTTAAACTTGTGTCAAAGCGATGCATGGATAGTAGGAAATAAATTCCTAATACAGTGGTACCTTTTTTTATTATGTTTGATTAAAATATCAATTTTTTTCAGCAAGAAATCTTTACTTAAACAGCTTCGTTAGTCTATTTTTTTAAATGTTAATTTGGTGTGATAAAAAATAAACTTTAATAACCCCTTTTCCCTAGCTAAACTAACCCAAGCAAATTATTACATAGCGATTCTAGGACACGAGGGTACTGGACATGAGGGTACTGAGTTAAGAAAAAATACGTTTGCCGCAAATATGTAAATTTTTTAAACTGAATGAGCTGAACTAAGGTTTAATCGTTATTTAAATGAGTAGACCTTACATAAATCGGTTGGTTTTTAACTATAAATAACATTTTTGTTTGCTTAAATATAATGCAATTTCATAATAAAAAACTTCGTAAATTGATTAAAAAACATCGTACTAATTCAACGAAATTTTTAAAGGTCATTTTACACACAATTTATACCATGGCTTTTTAATAAAAACAATAATAATGTTAGAAGCTTACTCCAAAGCTTTAAAATCCCGCCTTTGCAAAAAACAAAAGAATTAAAGCTACAGTCTTCCAGGCTAAAATTAAGGGCGTAACCGCTCTCCGCTAGGAAGAAATGAACAATAAACCCGCGAGGGAGCAAAATTAAAAAAAAGTTTTCAGCGGTTATGTAAAAAATTATTATTAAGTTGCGTCAGGTGTTTCTTTGCACGTGATATTTTCTCAAAGAACCAGTGGTTACTTTACCACTCATATATTTTCACCCTAATAGGCACCTTGCACTGGAACTCGGTTTATACATGAAAAAACCAGCCACAAAAATCCCCCTTCCCCCCTCTCTTCATCAACCTGCGGAATAGAATTTATCTTTAATATTAAACAATCATGAGTGGAAAGAGAACGCCAAGAAGTTATTTAATTAGTGTTTTGTCTTAAACATATACTTGTATGAAAATACAAAGCGAATTGTACAGTTTTTTTGCTGTCATTTTTTTATTTAGACCCTATTCATCGACTCTTGATTAAAGTAATTGATTTTTTTGATAAAATTTTTAGAAAAAATAACTTCTGTAAAAATAGATTTCAGTAGTAGAAATGTAAAAAAATCTTCTTACCTTTTTTAGTCTACTCTAGCCTAAGGAATTCACTTGAACACATGTTGATCATTTAAAACAAGACAAACAAAATGTGCTTTTAAAACCCAAAAACAAAAAATTCTTACATTTTCTATGTATAATATTTAATGCATTTACATCTAAATATAGAGTCATGAGTAACTAAAATAATCCAATAACGGATCTTTGGGAGTCTTCAAAATCCCATCATTTTACGGTAAACTTTATTTTCCTAAGCCTAAGCAAACCCCAAAAAATAAGCTAAACTTTATCATAAAATTTAAATAACAGTGTGCTTTTAAAAAAACCAAATAATTTACTTTTAAAAAAGGCAAGCAATTGTTTTTTGGAAAATATTTTACTAAAATGTTTTTGCAAGGTTATTAATAGCATTATTATTTGCAATTATTTTTGCAGTCATTTTTTTCCAAAGGCATTATTAAGAATCCATTTTTCTACACACCATGAAAAATAACCACAAAAATGTTTTGACAGCACAATCAAAGCATAACAGCAACCCTAATGTTTACTATCTTTTAAGTCGTCTCGTAGCTTCTCAGCATTTTAAAAGCTAGTAACTATTTTTTTTTAAAATGCACCAAAATGTAGACAAATAACACGAAAATGTTTTAATGTTATGAAATTATTATTTTTGTTTTACGTCTTCTCAATAATTTTTTTTATAATCCAATCTTTTATAAGTCATTCAAACAAACTAAATGATTTTTCAGTAAAACAAACTATTGTTATGCAATAAGTTTATCCCGCTTTATGCGGGAAGGTTATGTTTTTTGCTCGCCAGTTTCCTCGTGTCCAGTACCCTCGTGTCCCCCTTGCATAATGAGTCGATTTTGCTGTGATGTTGTGGTGAACGCAATTTTTTTATGTTCAGTACCTTCGTATCCCTCGTGTCAAGTACCCTCATGTCCAGTACCCTCGTGTCCTGTTTCCCATATAGCATATATAGAATTATAACAATTTAGTTGAAAACTTTACCTGAAGTCGTTGGCTAAAAATACGTCTAAATTGGCAGTCGCTTGGCATTCTCCCATAGTATTTCTCGCAATAACTAAGATTTCGCCGGCTTCGGATGGTTTGGTGTTTGGAATAACAAAATAATGCATCCCATCGTAGTTTATCTTGTAGCGAAAACCCTAACATTTAAAAATAAAATTAAAAATTTATGTTGTTTTCAATTTTAAAAATATTTATAATTGGAAAAATGAATAGTAACGACTTTCAGGGCAAAAATTTTAGTAATGGGGGATGCTTCCCGTTTTTTTGAGATTTTAAGAGTGGGCAATGTAAAACTTTTTTAAATAACCTCTCCAACCGCCCACCTATAGGCATGTGGTCGGTTTTTACTTTTTATGCCATATGCGGTCAGTTCACTAACCCGTAAACCCATAGTTACTGGCGTAAACACTTAGTTAGAGTTAACAAAATCCTAGCTAGGGGTTTAAGGCTCTTCATAACTTGCAAAACAAATATGTATAAATTTATCAAAATTACAATTTATCCCAAGAAATTAAAACAATATCAGGCGTTTTAAATAATTTGTTAACATAACATATAATTATAACATATAACATAACATAACATATAACATATAATCAGGCGTTTTAAATAATTTGTTAACATAATATATTTATTCATCATAAAACATGACCTGTTTCAATTAATTGTGTTTTATTGTTATATACAGGTTTTAGTACAGTTTTGCTTCAAAATATCTACGCCAATGCTTTTATAGGTAAAATACTTGTAGCTGCCAACGTAGGCGTGGTTTGTTTTTCGCCTTTATTAATTGCTACCGTATAATAAATTCGCGCAAAGATTTTACGGTGTAAACCATTTTTATCACTTTTGGCCGTTGGTCCTCACCCGCCAAAGAAAACGTGCGCGTGTTAGCTATACCGAAAGAATGTAAATGAATTTCCGATTTTACCGCACGAAAAAAGTTAGAATAGTACCGAGACACGGTTTCTGCTACCATTTTGCGTTGATTTGTTAATTTTGCAGACAAAAAAAAAACGATTCTGAACTATTCTTTTTGGTTAAAGAAAGGTGGAATTGCAGCTTTGACAATTTTTCCTATAAATATAAATTAATTAGGCTGAAAACAAATATTACTGATGAAACTTGTCGACCATTGACAAACCATCCAACCACGGGCCTTGGATGACCTGTAACAGCACATTCAAATCGTGCGGGTTCATTCTCCATCACTTGAACTGGACGTGGTGGAATGGAAAATAGAGGAGGACATTTCGCTTTCGGTGTATCTTCAGCTTCCAAATTTTGAGTCCTAATAATATTTATTAAAAAAATAAATGACGCTGCTAATTATTTTTTATTAATTTGTTTTAATATTGTCATAAATGCATATTTTTTTAATATATCAAAACATCTGAGAAAAAAAACTTTTTACTTAATTAACAACTAAAAAAGTTTCTACTTTTTTAATTAAATTATCTAAAGGTAAACCCAACGTGGTTGCAACAGTTGTGCGTTGGATTAAAAAATGCCCCCCCCATTAAGTAACCATTCAAATCACGGGAATCTGACGTCACTTTATCAAACAAATACTCGGTACTAAATCGACTCTCATTGGCTGATAAAGTGACGTCAGATTCTCGTGATTTGAGTGGTTACTTAATGGGGGGGCATTTTTTTAAGCCACGTTGGGTTTACCTTTAGTTGATTCAATAAGGCAAATTGACAGCATAATTTGCATGCTAAAATGTACATTGTATTATGACACATCCCATAATAGAGAATATAGTAATACATACATAATAATATACACACCCTGTAATATGTGATATACTTTATGTTAAACATACTTCAGTACAGTCTGTCTATAGGTGCCACGAAAAACGTGATTACTCAGTAACTTAACATAATAATTAAGTTTCCTTTTTTACTAAAGTATATACGAGTATTGTTTTGTTATGAAATTAATTTTTAATTTTGAATTTTGTTTTTTATTGTTTTGCTATGTACGTTTTGTTTGGTTTTTTATAGGTTTATTCTTTTGTCTTTAATAGGAGTATTTTTGGGTTTTGTATTGTTTTACTAAAATCCCAGTACATACCAGTAAAGCTGTTCTTCCATCTTGCTAATGGCAGACACCGTGAACCCGGCTGGCAGTTGAGTCTTAGTAATGACGCGCTTTTTCGGTTGGCAAACGAGTTTGGCAGCAGTTTTGGCAGAACCGTGATTATTCTTCGCCCTCACTTCATAATCACCAGTATCGTCAGGCAAGGTGTACAATATGTCCAATCCGACAAAACCGTAGTCGTGAATTGATCTGATACGATGGCCTAATTTTTAATATAACATTAAAAATTTTATAAAATATCACACAAAAATGGCTATGATTAAGTTACTTTCGGCTGACCTCAGAAATTTGTATAGAAACTGGAGGAGTAATTAAAATTGTGGGTATACATTTTTTTTAAATGAATCGAAACACAGTAGTTTTTTTAAATTTTGTCTTTTTACAAAATACACAAAATTAGTCTAATTTATCCCTTAACAAATTGCATTTTTATTGCAAATTGGGTAATTTGATAAACAATTGTTAAAACACAGGTTTGAATCTTTTATATTAAACCGTATTTTCTGAAAATTTTTAATTGTTCTGCTGTTAAATAGTCGATATAATGCTGCAGATCATCAAGATCAGCTAGGTTTGATTTGTCTATACACGCTGTAACAAGTAACAATCACAATTACGAATAAAACATTAAATAGATTTTTTTAAACCGTAAAAATACTCTATTGGTATTTAAACGTGCGGTGCGGAGTCAAACTTTTTGCCTTCGATTTTGATAGTTTTTGTGAAAACCTTACCCCTGTCCCCAATAGCCCCCAAAATTTTTTTATCAAAATATCTCCTGTGGTTTTGGAGATATGAATCCCCAAAAATTGCTTTTTTGCTTTCAATTATTTACGTGAAAGATTGCTCAATGGGTATAAAAATTTAAGTTACAAAATATGCACTCAAAAAAGCGGCTACTTTCTATTTTAATTTCTTATCTCGATTATTATAATTAGAGTAGTATTTATCGAGATTTTGCGTTTCCCGTACAAAAAACCCGCGATTTTTTTGCTAAAAACACGAAGTAAAGGCCAAAATATTGGGCGAACTTCATGAAATGACTGCCGTCGTTTGGCGTTTTTAATAAAAAAATCGGGGTAGCTTTAGAGCCGTAAGTAGGGAGGAGCCGCCGGAAAACTCCATCTTTTTTAGGCTTTGTAAAGGCCTAGATATGTTTTTTTTTCTTTTTTAGGCTCTATATAGTTAGCGATGTTATTGGTAGTTCCCTCGGTGATCTAACTGGCTCTTTTTAGCTTTTAGAGGCTAGTATAGGTTAGCGATTTATTTTGGTCTCAAATTTCCTTGACTTCATACCGAACCCCCCTCGGCTTCATCGCCCCTACGAAACGCAATATCTCGACAAATACCGCATCAATCTTAACAATCGAGGTATGAAAATAAAGTAAAAAGTAGCCGCTTTGTTTGAGTGCATATTTTGTAATTTTAATTTTTATACCCATTACGCAATCACGAACGAAATTGTCGAAAAAAGCAATATTTAGGGGGTCATTTTTCTGAACCACTGGAGATGTTTTGATGAAAAAATTTTGTACGCTATTGGGGACAAGGGAAAGGTTTTTAGAAAAAATAATCAAAATTGAAGACAAAAAAGTTCGACTCCGCACCGCACCTTTAAGTATAAAATAAAAATTAATTAAAAACCCACCAAGCATTATGGGCTCGCCATTGTGAAACCAATCAACTTTCATGTTGGGATCATTAAATGGCGCCAATTGACATTCAAATCTTGCAAAATCCCCTTCTTCAACACCAACATTAGTAAGTGTTGATTTAAATTCGGGCTTCGCGCCTACTCTGTCCTGAAATTAAAGTAAATTAGTTTAAGTTCTAAATTTTTTTAATAAATTTAATTAAAACTTAAAATATAAAAGTGTATCAAAATTTCAAAATATTGATTGTGTTACTATAAATACATAATTATGTAGCATTTAAAAAATAAGTTTTTACTAAAAACAAAAACGCATAAATCTTGCTATAGGTCTCTCTGAGTCTCTGGACAGTTTTCAGGAAACAGCGTTTAGTCAACCCGCGTGCAATGTAAAATAATCTTTAGTTAACCGTTATAACGTACGTGAAAATTTTTGTTTAAACAATTGCAAAAGCTTTTAGGCCTCTTGAAAGCTAGAGTTATGAATCTTACGCACCTCACCTTAATTACAAACGCTATAGAACACTCTGCCACCGAACCTTTGAGCTCTAATATTTTTACGAAAAAAAATTTCTGCGTTATTGGAGAGTGGGGTAAAGTTTTTTAAAAAAATCATCCAAATTGAAGACAAAAGTTTGATTTTTACCGCAGATTTAATCCAAGTTTGGAATTATGCAGTTTAAAATAGCGTTCTCTTAGCATTATAAACAAACATGTTAAATAGTTGTATTTTTGTTTTTGAATTATTGTACTACTATATAACAGATATTGGATTTCGAAATTCCGAATGACAATACTTTTAAGAAAATTGTCAAAAAAAACCTTAATTAAAATAAATGTATAAACATTTATTTTCATTTTATTTTTATTTTGCCCGGGACGGAACATACTTTGTACAAAATGTCCAAAGTACAAAAACCAAAAGTTCGATGTTTAGACATCTAAGAGCGTCATTGTTTTTTTTTGTTAGGCCAAAATACCAAAAATGCATTAATTTTTTTTTAAATTCCTTTAAATTACCTAAAATCGAAGTTTTTGGTTTTATTCATTGGACACTTTGGACGAAGTATAACTTAGGTTTTGACCTTATTTGAATGTTATGCTTACCTGATATACATCTTCTGGTTTTAGTTTAACTTGTGCTTCTGTATACTGTCGAAGTTTTCTTTCTAAATCTCCGGTTTGTTGCGGCGCTTGGCGTTCCATGACTAATCTAGGACCGCCAATTACCTAAAACAAAAATTTATGATATAAAATTATTAATATGCTGTCAGTAGAATATATTTGATTTGAAACAGTTTTTAATGTCCATATTACTCTGAGTTAAGTACTAATAATATGATTGTTTTAGCAGTTTTTACCTGTACCAGTTTT
Organism: Microlaimidae sp. YZB2_3; assembly: GCA_030248175.1. NCBI lineage: Eukaryota > Metazoa > Nematoda > Chromadorea > Desmodorida > Microlaimidae > Microlaimidae sp. YZB2_3. The sequence goes on from JASAMX010026795.1 coordinate 27,688, forward strand.
GTACCAGTTTTTTTTTTGTTTGTACCAGTTTTGTTGTTCCAATGAAACAATACAAGATCTCTTTTCAGAAAAAAGTATCACACAAGTTTTCCTTTTATATTTTGTTCTTTTTGTATATTGCACGAGTAAAAAATAATTGGCTTACATTTAATTTTCCAGAAGTTTTGGCTTCCCCTTTTTCATTCACCGCACGGAGTTCATAAATTCCGTTATCTTCTGGATAAACATATAAAATATCCAATGAGCAGTAACCAAAGTCGAAAGTAGACTAAAAAATAAATTTTTTGTACTTTAATACATATTATAAAAATTGTTTACTAACGGTAACGAAAAATTTTACAGAGAAACCAAACCTGATTTTAACTGTGTTCACCGAATAAAAATTGAAAGACATGAAATACATAAGGTATGAAAACAAACGCGTTTGTCCCATTTATAAGACTAAATTTTTTGTTAGTCTTGATTTTTCTGAAAACAAAACCACAAAAATTCTTAATAATAAAGGTCAATATTTATTCTTTATAATTATGATCCCTACCTACGTAATTACAATCAATGTTTTATTCAGTGAAATCTGCAGGATCCAGAGCTGATTTTTATATAACTATGTTTAATAATAATGATGTGTCCAGTTACTTATATACATAGCAATAAACTACAAGAACGAAGTATATGCAAAACAAATCCAATCAGTCGTTCCTTTACGTACTTTTAAACCTTTATTTTTAATCGTTTTCGTTTTTCAAATAAAAAATATTATTTTTAAAAAAAAACAAAAAAAATACTTTAAAACGATGGCTATTTTTTAAGGGTTTTCCATTGAAATACCACTGAGTTGTCAGTTTGCTGTCATTGATTGGCGAAATGCGGCACTCAAAATGAACCGTCTCTCCCTCTTTGATTCCTTCCAAACTCTCAACCATAGGAGTAACTATTTGTGGTGCATCTACTTCATGTTTTGAACGACAAATAACCTGACCAGTTGTAGATGCCTGACCGTGGGCGCTTGTCGCGACACATGTATATTCACCTGTAATAGTTTTATTATTTATATCTGTAACTGTATTATATATACTTATCATAAATACAAACATATTATGTTGATATTATGAGGATGTTTTAGGTAACCTAGGTGTAATTTGCGTGTGGTCCTATTTTTAATTTACATTTCAAATAATAAAATATAACCTATTTTAAAGTAAAAATTTATAGATAATTAAAATTTATTGTGACTTACCAGTATCTTCTGGAATTAAATGCTGGATATCTAGCACGACATAACCAAATTCATGCTGCATCTGTATACGAGAACTGTAAGGCACAGGTTTTCCATTGTGCAACCATTCAATTCTTAATGTTGGGTCTCCAACAGGTTCAAGTTGGCATTCAAAATGTGCACTTTCCGCTTCTTGTAACTCTCCCAAATTACCTAATTCGCCAATAAATCTAGGACTACCAAATTCTCTATCAGGAATTAATGGCTGGTCTTTTGGTCTCTTCAACCAATCTTCTAGCTCAGTTATTTTTTCGCGATGCATATTGTCAGGCATTTGCCATTCGTAACTCACGCCTCGCCGTCCATCTACTTTAATGTCAGCAGATGAAGTGGCCTCTCCAAATTTGTTTGTCGCTCTGCATGTGTACTTTCCTGTGTCATGCGGTTCTGCGGGTGCAATTTCCAGTATGACAAAACCAAAGTCATGAATTGTCTTCATCCTAGAACTGTGATGAATTGGTTTTCCATTGTGAAACCATTCAACTTTCAGACCAGGATCATTGGCAGGTTCTAATTGGCATTCAAAATGAGCCAATTGTCCCTCTACCAAATCATTCATATTTTGAAGTTCCGTTATAAATTTAGGTGGGCCATAATCGGCGTCAGCGGCATCATCCGGACGTGCTTTCGGAGCTTCCAATTCATTAATTTTAGCCTGAGCGCCAGACATGCTTTTTGGAAGCTGCGATGCACTAATAATCCGTTGTTTGCTTTCACATTTTAATTCTGTTTTAGTTACTGCTTCACCCATGCTGTTACTTGCTTTTAACGTGTACTCTCCAGAGTCTTCCTCATACACAGGGGCAATTTCTAAAACAATGTAGCCAAAATCGCAAATTGTTTTCACTCTACTTCCAGTTTTAAGTGGTACCCCATTTACAAACCATTCGATTTTTATTTCAGGATCACTGGCAGGTTGCAAACGTGCAGAAAAGTGTGCACTGTCGCCTTCAACAAGAAGAGGTGGTCCTTTCAGAGGTTCAATAAAAACAGGGGCCATTTTTTCAACTGGAGGTGCTTCTGTTTCATAAACTTTATGCAAACTTTCTTCCAGATCCACAATAGCTTTAGCTTTTGATTCTTTTACCTTCAAAGAAAATTTATTTTAAGTTTGTTATTCTATTTTCAGTATTATTGAGCAATAACAATTAAAATTATGTTTAAAAATAAAAATGCTGCAAAAGCTTTTATAATTTTTTTCTTATTTAATTCTAATTTTTGCGTTAATAATAAATAAAGTAAAATAATAAATCAATTTTTAAAAATCAACAAACGAAAATGAGGGAATATTAAAAAAACTAATTGGAAATGACATATATCTTATATATGATTAGATAAATTAAATAAATAGAAAAATATAATTTAAAAGTCGTTATTTAAAAAAAATACCTGAGACTCTAAAATCAGGCCACTTCGACCAGCGCATTCAAGCACGGCTTTAGTTGTGTCTTCACCAGCAGCGTTTTTTGCACGACACACATATTCACCCGAATCTACAGCAAGGATGTTTAATATATCCAAAACACAAAAACCAAAATCATGTATTGGACGAAATCTGTGACCAAATTGTAATGGACGTCCATTCCAAAACCATTCAACCTAAAACAAACAATTTTATATATTTTAAAAAAATTGAAAACTAATAATAACTTTATTTATAAAAAAAATGTATATGTTATTATATCTTAGATATGTGTGACAGAAAACAGTGGAAGCTACTCTGCTGAGTGAAACATTACAATATCTTTTGTTGAAGCTTAAACTATTTTTTCAAAATATGTAGGTAGGCAAAGTTCAAAGACAAAAGTTATCCACTGAAAAGTAAAACCAGTTTTCCTCGCCATAACTGAAACAGCTTTTATTAAACAAATAAAGAATAAGTGCTTCTTGGCTCATCTTTGTAACACTAAATAAAGCCACGTTTACTAATTTATTTAAAATATTGTTTGTCTCGCAGTACGATATAAACTGATTTAAAGGTTTAGATTATATTATAAATATTGTGGCTTTTTTAATTGCTAATTAATTTTATTAAATATATTTTTATTTATTAAATAAAGCAGGTTTTTCGCTTAAACATATATTTTTATTTTTAATATTATTATGTTTTTGTTTTTTTTAAATTTAATGTATTTTGTAGTCCATTTTAAACAATGTAACAAGTAAAATAAGTAGAAACGCCGTTTATAAAAACGTTATAAACACTTTTTATAGTTTTTCTCTAATTTTCAACAAAATTTTGGCAAAATATACATCAAAGTTAACTTGTAAGATAACTGAAAAAATTTACATTTAGAAAAATTTTTTTGATTTCTTTGTAATATTGTTATTACTTTAGAGTACTACACTCTCTCTGTATTGGAAAAACTAATCCTTTCACACTTCACAGATTTGGCTAAAATGTGGAAAATTATAGCTTAGATCCTAAGAATATTCAATTAAAAGTAAATAATTTTGTATTAACGAGATAGATTCTTTTTTTCCAGTTTGATTTGTGGTAAGCCGTTATTGGTCTTTATTTAAATCTTGACTTCCTTGTTTCACATGATGTCATTCCTCTTTCTATACAGTTTTTTTACACGCAATCACTCTTAAGTTTCATTTCAGTACCAAATTTTAAATCAGCGCTGTAATATGTTTTATAAATCGAAATGCGTTAGATTTTTTCATCTGGTCAACTAATAGGATATATAACTGGCAGTAAAACATATTAGTTTCGTTTTATTTTTTAACTATGCGGCTTGGTTTAAAAGTGGTTTGGGACTATTTGATCACTAGAGGTTTTTGGTGGTGCAGCTAACCCTTAAAAAAGACAGCCCACCCAGTGATTATGCTTAGCGTAGCTCTTTTTTTTAGATCATCAATCAAAACGGGAAGCCAAAATTAAATGGACCAAACATTACATACATTCATACAGCACAACAGTGTTTAAGTTAGCTAGCGAGATAGCTTAGGTGATAATTAGACCGCCTATTATTATGTCTTACATGATCGCGTAGCTTTAACTTTAACTCCTCCCAACCCTATTGGTGAAAAAAAAATTGGATGTTTTAATTATGAATAGCCAACACAAAATACTAAAAGTAAACCCAACGTGGCTGCAACAGTTGTTCTTTGAATTAAAAAATGCCCCCCATTAAGTAACCATTCAAATCACGAGAATCTGACGTAACTTTATCAGCCAATTAGATTTGATTTAATACGGAGTATTTGTTTGATAAAATGACGTCAGATTCTCATGATTTGAGTGGTTACTTAATTGGGGCATTTTTAAAAATCCTTTACGTATTTCCTTAAATACAGTAATCTGCACAGGTTAGTTAGGCTTTAGTTATTTGATTTTATTTACAAAACCACTTAAAACAAAAAATAATGTATTTTTTATCTAATCTTAAATTTATTTTGCTGAAAAATTTTAATTTTATTAAAATAAACAAAAAAATTAAGCAGCCAAAACAAGGAGAGGTCAATTAATAAAGATAACTTTTACAATAAAACTAAAATCGCTAGTCTGCACAAAACATTAAATACTAACTATGCATGCATGGGCCTGAAATTATTTTAAAGTTTGTAATTTTTCTTAAAACAATTTATTATCTTATATACGATACACCAGCTCTATTTTAACTATTCCGCTTAAAGTCTACAGGTCCTCTTGACCATCTTTGGGATTTAAGGGAAAACTTAAAGTAGACGATTAAGTGAAACTGTTTATGCAACGTTTATTTAAAGTGCGGTGCGGAGTCAAACTTTTTGTATTTGATTTTGATAATTTTTTGAACAAACCTTACCCCTGCCCAAAATAGCCCAAAAATTTTTTTCATCAAAATATCTTCACTGGTTCAGGAGATATTACCCCCCAAAAATGGCTTTTTTCGAAAATTCTGTACTTGACAGATTGCTCAATGGGTATAAAATTTTAATTTACAAAATATGCACTCAAAGAAAGCGGCTACTTTTTACTTTAATTTGATACCTTGATTGTTAAGATTGGAGCAGTATTTCTCCAGATATTTTCCTCTAAAAATCTCTATCTGTTTCCCATACAAAACCCGCGATTTTTTCGCTAAAAATACGAAGTAACAGCAAAAATGTTGGGCATACTTAATAAAATCACTGCCGTCGTTTGGCTTTTTTAGCTAAAACATCGAAGGTTTTTTGTACAGGAAACGCAATATCATGAGAATTACTGTTCCAATCTTAACAATCAAGGTATGAATTTAAAGAAGGAAGTAGCCGATTTTTTTGACTGCATATTTTGTAATTTAAATTTTTTTACCCATTGAGCAATCTTTCAAATACAGAATTGTCAAAAAAAGCCATTTTTAGAGGGTCATATCTCTTGAACCAGTCGAGATATTTTGATGAAAAAATTTGTGAGCTATTGGCGGCAGGAATAATTTTTACAAAAATCATCAAAATCGATGACAAAAAGTTTGACTCCGCACCACACCTTTAAGGTAAATTTGTTTTTTTTTTGCACCACTTAAATGCAAATTTAAGAAAATAAACACCCTTAACTGTTTTATGCAACGGGCCCCATAATAAAAACTACTATGATGTAACACAAAATATTTTTGAACCTAGGTAAGTAAAACCAACCTTCATTTGTGGGTCATCCACAGGAATTAGCTGCGTTTCTAAATGTACTGTGTCACCCTCTTCCAGTGGCGGAAACCCTGGAAGTGGTACAATAAACTTTGGAGGGGTCGGTGTTTTTGCAGCTGGAGTATCAGGTCCAACTTTAGGTTTTTCCAGATCAATGATTTTCTGAAGACTTTGTGGCTGTTGAGAATCCCAAATAATATTATCCCGATCCAATACGTTAATATATCCCTTAGAAACAGCTTCACCAGCATCATTGTGAACCCGACACACCCATTCTCCTGAATCTCTGGTTTCTACTTGATTTATGTCTAGAACTATCCAACCAAAATCGTTGACCATTTTTATTCTTGAAGCTAAAAAAAGTTTAAAAAACATTTCTGAATAAAGCTATTAATTTTGTGCGGTGCGGTTGCTTATTTAAAATTGAAAACATCAAGAGCTTTTGGTTTAAGATTTAAGAAGACTTTTCAATTTTCTATTAGCTGATTCATTTGATCGTTTTAAAATGGAAAGACCTGAAACTTTTAAAAAGAACAAAACTTTAAAGCCATTTAACCGCCAAATAGTTTTAAAGGTTGTATGAATGGACAAGTATTTATTGAAAAAAGAACAATAGTATATGAATTAAGACGACTTTTTCTGATAGAGTAAAATTTGATAATAGCTCACTGCCAACTACTGTAGTAATTTAATGTTTATATTTTTATTAATTATTGAAACAACTTACATGTACTAACATGGTGCTCACTTGTTTAAAGTGCAGACTATAATGCTTTAGTGGGTTTCCGGCGTGTTGCAAAATAAATTTATCTTATTTTATCTTCTCAACCGAAAATTTTTCATTTATTATTATTGTATTCAATATATTCTATTAAAAAAATCATTTTGTAGAGAAGCTATTAGTTAGAAAAGAAATGATTACTTGCAGAAACAGGGTGTCCTTCATGATACCATTCTGTTTGTAGTGTTGGATCATCAATGGGTGTTACTGTGGCCTCAAAATGGGCGGCTTGTCCTTCTTGAAGATCACCCAAGTTGCCCAAATCAGCGGTAAATATTGGAGCCACCTATTATAATTTGAATTGAAATCTCAAATATGTTTATGTCATACATTAAAAAAACACTGCTATATTTTTTACATGGAATTACCTTTGGTTTTTCTGGAACTTCTTCAGCTGCCGGTTTAGGAGCTTCAAGTTGCGCAATTTTCGCTGCACTTGCCGCCTGCTGTGGTTCGGTTATTATGGCATCTTTAGCTTGGCATTTTAGTGTGGCCGAAGTTACAGCTTCTCCTTGGCTGCTTGTGGCTTTGCACATGTACACACCAGAGTCTTCTGGGTAAGCGTAGGAGATGTCCAATGTACAGTATCCAAAATCAATTGAAATGGCGTACTTAGAACCAGCTTCCAACGGTTTTCCATTGACAAACCTAAATTTATTCCAATAAATCTGGAATTCTTCATTTCTATGTATAATATTTATACAATGTATAAAATCATCGATTTATATTTTTTATACAACAATATTATTAGCAATATTATTGTTTTAAAAATTTTCATCTGCTAATTAAGCATATAATGCGTTTTGACAATTTTACCATTCAATTTTAAGACTGGCATCTCCAGCAGGATCAACATTGCATTCAAAATGAGCGGGTTCGCCTTCCACCACTTCTATGTTATTCAAATGACTGCGGAAAGTTGGAGGTTGATGAACTACATCTGGCGCACCTTCTGCCACCGGTTTTGGGGCTTCTATTTCCTTAAAAACATTTATTTATAAAAAAAGTTTAGATTAATCAAACCTGAACAATCAATATTGTAAATTGAACTTACAGAAATTAGATTTTTTGAGCTCGCTATAAGCTAAGACGCCATAATAATAATTTTAATAATTTTAATTTGAATAATTTTAATTAAATCAAAATATAAAACAATACTTGAATACGCTTCCAGCTTGCTTCATGTTGAGTGTCACCTAAAATTCCAGATTGTCCAGCAATTTTCACAGTAGCCGAAGTAGCTGCTTCACCTTCGGTGTTCGTTAGTTTCAATGTATACATTCCTAAATAAAAATACGAAGAATAAGGATGAAAATTTAAGTTATATAGGTTCTCCTGACAAAATCTGTTTTATAAAATTATATGAAATTATTATAGGAAAGTATGCACCTACCTAGCATTACAAAAATTTGGGTCTGCGGTCCTACCGCGAAATCAGAATTCGTTATGAAACCAATGATTTTTACCAAATTTTTTCGAAAATCGGAGATTAAACAACTATATTAAAACAATTTAGAGTATTTTTGTTACCTTTTGACCATTATTTAGAGCTATATTATGCGTAACTAAGATTTCTCATATGTAAATTTTTTTAGTTAATCAGAAAAAAAACATTTTGTGATGCTTATTTAAATACAAAAAGACCACTAAAATTTTTCAAGTAGATGTTTTATTTGTATATAGTATTTCCAGTTTCAAAAATAATACAAAAAAATGCATTTAATTTGAGAGGAACTTTGTTTCGTGGTGGGACCGCCGACCCAATTTTTGTTATGCTAGGTAGGTCCATAGCGTAGTGCATTTAATTTCGGCACTTTTTTGTTTTTTCGATGTAACTTTTGACTGTGGGGACCGATTTTCATGTTTGATAGCTCATTTTGAAGTTTTTACGATACTGCGTTGCGTCACAAAAGTTTCATTGTACGAAAGTAGTTTTTTTATTTTTTTATTTAATTAAATCAGTTTTTAAAAAAATGGAAAATTGCCGAAAATAAATGTGTGCATTTAATTTCGGCTCTTTACAAACAATCGATTGTTTCTTAGTCAAAAAATCATCATTTTCAAAAATTTAAAAACCTATCATTATCTCCAGACAGTTTTCTTTAATTTAAGTTTCTACTTGTTTCAACGTGTAACTGGCAAAAGTTACAGCTAAAATGTCAAATGGTATCAAAATGAGCAAAATTTGGGAAAAAAGTGCATTTAATTTCGGCACTTTTTAAAAGAACCACTTTTTAAAATCGAGTTTAAGTGCAGTGCTATGACCCCTACACATTTCAACGTTGTTTTTTAACTATTTACAACTACAATTTAACACCCGACCACTTAATTCAACCCGTTTTTACCTACAGCAATATGTGTGCCCAAATTACACTATTTTATTTTATAACGATTGCTCATTACAGACGCAACGTAGAACCACGGGGACTGAAAATTCAGAAAATAGATTAAATTTTACCAGGACAGTTTAATTTTTAAACCAATTTATTGCGTAATCATGAAATGCACATGTTCTAAATACGAGTAATAATTTTATTTTTTAAAATTCACACAATTTCACATGAGAATATCATAACATAACAAATAAAAAGCTCACGACAGTCATCTACATTATAATTAGCTTTCATTTGAGCTATCAAACGTCGTATTCCGTCCAGGATTACAGAGGATATAGTCCAAAATCAAAAATTCCCAATTGGGAAAAGTGCCGAAATTAAATGCACTACCCTAGTTTATTAATTTTTGCTATCAGGAATTTAGAACTGTAGGTAGGGAACTTAAAGTCATAAAATCGAAACTTGTACCCCAAATAGAAACTAGGCTTATTGCGTTGCGTGTACCCTTATTAGCTGCAAATCTTCTTTATTTCTTGGTTCATATTTGTCCAAATGATTTTTCCTACACTATTTTTGAATATTGATTTTTTTAAAAATTATCTAAAATATGTCTTTAGATGAATATTACTAAGCTTTATCTTTTTTAAAGTATCTTTACTGTGTAGGAAAAATCTGTTAAATCAACACCGGAAAGCTTTGGTCAAAAGACCGCATCTCAATTAAACTTGGCGCAAAACAATAAAACTGTCTATCTATATCATATATCTTTTTTTCTTTTTGAAACTGTTACATATTATACAAAATTTGTGATAACCAAACGGCAATGGTATCTTTTATGAACTTATTTTTTAACCGAAAAAATGTTTATTTTTAGTACAAAATAAAACATAAAAATAAAAGTAGTTTCACCAGAATGATCTGCATAGGCGTTGGCAATATCCAGAGTAGCTGCTCCCAATTCACAGTGCGTCTGCACCAGTTGTCCAGCGGGAACAAGTTTGCCATTCTTTAACCATACGGCCTTAAGACTATTATCACGAGCTGGCTCATAATGAGCTTCAAGGTGTATTGGTTGGCCTAAAAATGTTTGTCAAAAAATCCTTTTTTAACTGAATTTATTTGTTTTGATTTTTTAAAGTTAAAAAATAAATTAATTGTCTTTGAAATACGGTACAGTAATTAAAAACGGTAAATAAAGGGACCTTTATACCATTATGTGTTTTTGAACTGAAAAATTGACTAGAGAAATCGAAATGCCGCGGAAAAAAAGGTCATTACGGCAGAATAAATACAGTAAATAAAGGGTTCTTTTATACGACTATTCGTTTCTTGGACAGAAACACTGTCTAGAGAAATCGAAATTCCGCGGAAAAGAAACTCTAGTAATTTAACAACAACAAAATTGCGATGTTTATGGTTGCGAAATTTTTTTGTTTATAGTTGTATTTATCACATCAAAATCTAAGTATTTATAAATAAACAAAACGTGGCAATTTTTCAAATTCAAGGAATATAAAAAAAATCCTCAGTAACTGTTATTCTCTTTTTATGAACAATTAAAAGGTACAGTGTGAAATAACATTATTTTTCTTAATTCTAAATTGAGAAGCATTGAGACTGAATTTGAATAAATGAAAAAGTGAAAAATAGTATTTTACTTATATAGAAAATTTTTCCCAGTTTTGATTCTATAGCTGAAACCTGTTTGTAAGGTTTGATTTTCATAAAATGATAACACAAAAAATCTATTCTTGTATTTTTTATTCTAAGTATTAAACCAAGCACCTGTAAAATATAAAAAATAAAAACTTTTAAGACGTTGAGAAATCCACAGTGCCTTTAAAAATGTTGACTTTAATTTTATAGATCAATTTAAAACGAAATAATATTTTTTTAAGATATCATCGCTAGTAAAAATTAATTGACTGAATAACATAGATTTCAAAATATATCAATATTGGTTGGCGCAGCAAGATCAAAAACACATCGCTTCCGCGCTACCAATAAAAAAACCAGTAAAACCTATATAATTGCATATGGAATGCTTAAATTATTTCTATTCAAATCATATTAAATAAATTAATTTTTAACAAGAATATTTTTGGTTACCTTCAGGTACGTCATCGAGATTTGTTAGATGAGAAGTAAACTGTGGTTTTTGTTTATGAATAAGCGGTTCAGTTACTTCATGCACTTTTGGTTTTTCTAATTCCTGGATCTTTTGCCAGCTGACAGGATGTTGAGTATCTTGAAGAATAGATTCAAAACCTAAAATCATGTGTATAAAAATTATGTTAATTTATGTTTGTTGTTGGAGAAAGTATTTTTGATGTAAACAATAAACCAAATTGATTTATTTATAATATGCTTGTTAAAAAAAGTTCATTATGATGGGAAATTAATTGTTCACCTTCAACTTTCAAAGATGCAGATGTTGTAGCTTCGCCATAAGAATTAACCACCCGACAGCTGTAGACACCACTATCTTCTGGTAGCACATGTGCTATGTCAAGAGTCAAATAACCGAAATCATTTCCGTACCGTACACGAGAAGCTAAATTAAATTTTTTTTGAAATGTAGCACCAATTTGTTAAAGTTTTGAATCTTTAAACCAAAATTTACTAATAGAAAAAGTGAAAAATAGAATAGAAAAAACTATTTACCTATTTAGTAGTTACCTTTCATATGCTTATATTTAACTTTTTAAATTATCTTTTAGCGAAAAAAATTGAGTAAAACTCAAACAATTTATCTAATAAATTAAAAAAAACAATAATTGATTAATTTTAAAAGTTTTTTTTATTATTATAAGAAACATTAAATTCCAATTACAATTTTTAAGAGGTCTTCCATTTAAAAACCATTCAACTTTAAGATGAGGGTCCCCAACAGGTTGCACTTGACATTCAAAGTGAGCAGTGTCGCCTTCTTTGAGTAGATCAATGTTTTCCATACCACTAGAAAAGCTAGGCTTTTCAAAAACTTTATCAGGTATTTCTTGACGAGCATATTTGTCAACACTTTCCAATTCTCTGACTTTGCGATAAGATTCAGGGTGTTGAGTGTCCAATTGAAGAATTTCTCTAGCTATAATTATTAAATAATTAATTGCTACAATTAATTATTAATAATAATAATCAATAATTAATTAAATAATTATTTATTTCTTTATTAACATAAAATACACTTGAAAATTAAAAAAATACATGCACTGGTGAAAAATAGTGTGTGTATCTAGCTGAATGTAATAAATGGCTAGATTAAAAATATTATCACGATCAGGGTTTTAAGGACCCTCAAAATGTCGTATAGTATTCGTGATCACGTCATATATGTTTTGCTATGTGGGAATGGTTGCGGGAGAAGCTAATAGAATCATTTTAAGCCAATTAGTACTTGGGAAAAAATAAATCTCCAATGAATGAAAAATCTCCGTTTTTCATAAGCACTAAATGGCTAAAAGTAATTCTATAACGTTTCAACTTTGTAAAGAAATAACACTGAACAATTTCCGTTTAAATGGGAGGGTTTTGACAATCGTGATTTAGTAAAATAGTAGGTTTTTGACATTTTACACTAACATGATTAAATTATCAACAATTATTTTTTGAATAACCTAAAACAATTCTGTTAAAAAATTACTGAGAGCATATACTACATATGTTAGACCCACCATTGAATACGCTAGATCGAATTGAACTGAACTGAATACCATTGAATTTACAAACAATACAAGAGCGACGTAATTTTTTTGATCTCTCACAATGCATAGAAAATTTTGCATGGAAAAACAAGTATTAAACCAAGTAATTTATTTTTCAATCAACCAAAATAGTACTAGAGGGCATTTATTAAAGTTAAAAGGGCAGAAAAGTAGAATATTAACATATGAAAGTTTTATGTTTGTAACAGAGTAGTTTCAAAATGGAATGCGTTATCAAATAAGCAAGTTTTAGCCACTTTTTTAATAAATTTACTATTTTTAATTATGGTTCATTTTAAAGCTTATTTTAATAAGGTTTTGAACCATAATTCTAGTATAGAACCGTGTTTATGTTTTGTTATTGTTTTTGTGGTATGTTTATTTTGTATTAGTAGGCGATCGCAATCGGATCACATTATGATTTTATAATTATGTTTCAAAGTTTAATTTGCTAAAATAAACTTTGACTTTGACTTCAATAATGTTGGTTACTCATTGCATCTTGAATAATTTTAAATTTTTGAAAGATGAGAAAAATTTAACGTTTGTTATTTTAATTTTATAATTTGATTGCTATTATTTCTTTTCTTTTTTAAGAAAGAAATTTTAAAAAAGTTTCCAAAATTGATTTCAAAAATAAAAAAAATATACTTGATTGGACATTGACATAAGGTAGAAAGTAGAAACGGTTACTGTTTTAAATTAGCATAATTTTTAGGTGTAAGCCAGTGATTAAACACAAAAGGTGAATTTGAATTGAATTGAATTGAAAGCCTTTATTAATATTTCTACACAAATATAGCATTTTGAATTATAAACATTAAAATAGAAAAAAATCCAAAAAAAGTTTAATGCACAAATATTTATAGATCATACAATACATCCAATAGTAAAATACATAATGTTAATAAAAAAAAAAAACACAAAATACTATGTTGGAAATAAATAAAGGGAAGGAAACACAGAGCTCGGAAACTACTTAC
>JASAMX010026796.1:0-14773 GCA_030248175.1 Microlaimidae sp. YZB2_3
CCCACAACATCACACACACAAATTAACAAATTACAAACAATACAAAACACAGCTCTCAGGGTCGCAACAGGGCACACCACAGACACAAACATAAACATCATCCACACAGAGGCTAAAGTCCTCCCAATAGCAACACACATTCAACTCCATGCAAAACAAGCAAAATTGGCTGCCATGTACACAAACAACCCACTCAACTATTTAACACAACAACCTGCACCCAGCAGGCTCAAAAAACAAACAATTTTTCACAACAACTACACAACAAACATTCCAACAGACATACACAACAAAACCTACAAAGCACTAAAACAACAAATCCACACAAACACAGTCACAAACCACATCAACAACACTCCAATAAATCCAATACTACAAACAAAAGCACCAGCAATAAGCAACAAGGAGGAAAATCTTCCTCGCGGGGTCAGAAGAACCCTCGCCCAACTCAGGGGGGGGGGAAATCTCCTTACCTCTACTCCTACCTACACAAAATAAATCCTACACAACACACATCACCAAACTGTCCGCTATGCAAAACACAAATACACACAACACAACATCTTTTCACATGCATAAACATTAACACGACCTTGGGACCAGAGGACCTTTGGGCAAACACTGTAGCAGTTGCTGAGCTTCTCTGGGAGTGGGAAGAGGGGGTGAGCAAGGCGAGAAGTGTGCCGGACGGACCACACCAGGGTTGATGGAAACCCTGGCCACTGGCAAAGGACACACAGGTTCTTAAATCACATGATATTGGTTATTTTTATAAGTATATAAACAAATCGCTAAAATCTAAGGAAGCTATTCCTCCAATCATAGGTGAGCACGGTCGGGGAAGCTAGGGGGGGTGGTTACCTGGGGTAAATCAAATTTTGAATTCTAGGAGGGGGTCTCAGGGGGGTCCAGACCCCCCTAGTTTTTAGGGGGGGTCGACCCGGGGTGCGAAATTTTAAAATCTAGAGGGGGGTCAGGTGGGGTCCGGTGTCCAAAGCAAAACAGTTTTAAACCATAATAACTTTAATAATTGTTCTTTTTATAGGATAATACTACATTTTATTGAATAAAAAGCGATATTCATGTATAAAAAGGGTGTAAAAGCATGAATATGTGATGAACATTCACATTTTTTGAAGAAAATTTAGTATAAAAAAGGTACCTAAAATTTTCCCAAGGGGGGAGGGAGGAGGGTCAAATTTCAAAATCTAGAGGGGGGTCAGGGGTAAAAAATTCAGAAATTTGGGGGGAGGGGGGGCCCCTAGATTTTCGTCTAGGGGGGCCCCCAAAATTTCGAGGCTAGGGGGGTGGACCCCACCCTGCCCCCCCCCTTTCTCACCTATGCCTCCAATACAATGTGTAGATGGTAGTTTTGAAACTGAAGATTCTGAAAAAGCTAAAATATTTGGTGAATATTTTGTCTCTGTCTTCACCAATGATAATAATAATTTTCCATATTTTGAACCAAAAAACAATCAAATAGGTACTTGAAAACATAAATTTTACTGTAAGAGATGTTTTAAAATTTCTTAAAAAACTGCCTAATAAATTGTCTCGTTCCCCTGATGGCATTCCTGCTCTTTTTTTAAAGCAATTAGCTAAAGTTATTGCAGGACCCCTTTCTAAAATATTCCAAAAATCTTTTGATTCAAGTGAACTTCCAAGTGATTGGAAAATTGCACTTACTACACCAGTGTACAAAAAATGTTCAAAATGTCAAAAAAAACTATCGTCCAATCTCTCTTACATGTTTTTCTTGTAAAATAATGGAACAGATTGTAAAAGCTGAGCTTTCTATCTTTTTTGTAAATATATTATCTCACTTTCAGCATGGTTTTAAAGATAAAAGCTCAACAGTTACACAGCTTCTTGATGTTTACAATGATTGGACTTTAGCTTTTCAAGGTAAAAAATCAGTTGATGTAGTTTACTTGGATTTTGCTAAAGCTTTTGATACTGTATTGCATCAAAAGCTTTTGTTTAAATTAAATAAATATGGAATTTCTGGTAAGCTTCTAAAATGGATAGAAGCTTTTTTAACTAATAGAGAAATGAAAATAGTAATAAACAATACTTTTTAGCTTTCATACCCAGTTACAAGTTCAGTACCACAGGGTTCAGTTTTGGGACCGTTTCTCTTTCTTGTGTATATAAATGATATTGTCAATTGTGTCCAAAATTCAGAAATTAGACTTTTTGCAGATGATGCAAAGGTTTATACTAGTTTTTCAGACTCAAATTATAATCAAATTAAATTACAAGATGATCTAAATAGAATTGCCCAATGGGCCCAAGATTGGCAGCTCAATTTATCTGAAAATAAATGTGAAGTACTACATTTAAATATTTGTAAAAATGTACACAAAATGGATTATTACTTAAATAATAAGAAGCTACCTAAAACTAATATGGTAAAAGACTTAGGTGTGTTCATCACTAGTGATTTAAAGTTTTCAACACATTGTAAAAAAATAGCAAGTAAAACTTAAAAAACAGTTAACTTAATTTTTAGATGTTTCAAATCACAATCCATTAAAAACTATCTAATTGCTTATAAAAGTTTTGTGCGTCCTACTGTTGAGTACGCAAGTGTTGTTTGGAATCCATATATGGCTAAAGATAAATACATTTTAGAAAAAGTCCAACTTTATTTTACTAAACGGGTTTTGAAGGTTTGCCAATTAAAAGATACTGGATATATAAACCGACTAAATACACTTAATCTAGAAACTTTAGAGAAAAGAAGAGAAAAGATGGATATGTTTGAAACATTTAAGATCTTACATCAACTTGTAAATTTAAACCCTGAGAAATATTTTGTTCCTAACCCTAATACAACCAGAGGGCATTCAAAAAAACTCAAAAAAGAACACTCAGGAGTCAATTGCCAAAAATACAGTTTTTTTAGTAGAGTTATAAAAGTAAATGGAATTATCTAATTGAAAATCAAGTCAGTTCTAAAACATTGTATCAATTTAAAAAATCTTTAAAGAATTAACTCATGGTAATAATGACTTAATAAAGAGCTTTACTTTTCTAAAGCCTTTAGTCTTTTTTTTTAGTAAGTCTAAATCAGCCAGGTCTTCTCTCAACTTTGTGATCTGTGTTTTTGTAACTCAACTGGGTTGCAATCACATTTGTGTTTGTGTTTTCTATTGTTTTCTTGATGTATTACTAGAAAAATAAAAATCTTAAATCTTAAACCCACCTCCACCCCCCCCCCCTTGCCCACCTATGCCCATCCCCGTGCTTTCCCCAATTTTGAAATGCTCCTTTCTCCTTAAACCATGAACAATGGAGGAGCGAGCAGTGCGTCTGATTTTTTTAAAAATAATTTTAAGCTGTTTAATTTTAGAAATGACCTACTATATTAAAAGCTTGAAAAAAAGCAAATGGAAATTAGGATATATAAAAGTTACAACATTTATACGCAATCTTCCTTGGAGCTCCATATGGTTTACTGGAGGATTGATAACCTTTGTTGGATCGGTTGGAATGAGTTTGGCACTGCAATACCAACAAAGTATGATATTATGTTATTTAATTTATTGTGTGGTTAAAATAATTTTGGTCATCCTTAATTTAGGAACTTGGATTTAGTTTGATCAATATGCAAAGTTGTTGCAATAATAAACTATTATAACTTGGTACAAGTCATACATGGGCATGGGGGAGGATAGGGGGTTTAAACCCCAAAATTCTAAGATGGGGATTTAACCCCCATTCAAAAGTTGGGGGATTAAAAGGTTTATAATCCAAAATTTAGAAAAATGAAAAAAGTCTTTAAACGACTTCTGAGTGCCTTTAAATTTAAGTTTTAAGGGTAAAATAACTGGTTTAAACAATAAAAAGCTCAAAAATGCAATAAAAAGGCTTTTTGACCTAAAAAAATTAACGTTTTTTGCCTATTTTTACTTTAAAAAAAATATACAAGTAAAATTCACTCTAGAAAAAAAAATAATGGTTATGTGTTTCTTGGAAATTCTTAAAATTTTAATTTTCCGTGATGAGCTATGGCCTTTATGTATTCCTAAAAATTGCGTATTTTTGGCATCTACAATTTAAGTTGTAAAGCAATTTTTTTAATTAAGCCTTTAAAAAATTTAAAAGTGTATTTTTTTAGATGGCCGAGATTGTGCCGGCTTAAAATATAGTTTTTTAGTTTTAGTAAAACTTTTTCTAGGACTGCTGATTTTGTATGACAACCAGTAAAAAATGTGCAAAATTTTAATTAAAAAATAATCGAAATTCTTCAGAAACACAATTATATAGTATGTTTTTGGTGGTCCATGTGACCATTAAATTTTAATTTTTTAAAGATATTTTTAGATTCCCCAGACTTTTAGCAACGTTATGATAACTTCAAAAATGAAATTTATGTGTCCGATTTAGTCTATAAAGATGTTTCCAATGTGTATTTTTCTTTTCAATTGATCAAATCAATAATTGTTACACGTATACATAGGTGAACAGGGGGGTTATACCCCCAAAATTTCAGATTTTGCTGACACCCTCCCCTAAATTTGAGGTACCCGGGTACACCCCCCCAAATTCGCCTCCCGGAGAAAAATTTTTAAGCGTTATAAAAGGGCTAAAAAATTGTCATATACTTCATTATTTTCCTATTGTTCAATAAAAATAGTCTATAAAACAAAGAAAAATTTTTTTACAAACAATTTGATAATTGATACTTTAAAATTTTCGATTTCCAAAACATTACAACTAAAAAATGAGTAGATTGAATTACAGCTGAGCAATGCAAGAGCAAACTGCCAGAAAATGTTTTTAAAATTGCTTCTAACCTTTAAATTTTTAATACCACTATATAACAATCTAAAGGGGGTCTAACGTGGTCGTATCAAGATTAAAAAACAAAGTAACACAAATTTGGAAGTGGGGACCAATTAAAACATTACGAATGGGGTGGGTTCAGCGTGGTCATACCAAGATTGCAAAACAAAGTAATACAAATTTGCAAGTGGAGACTATATAATTAATGGAGCGCTGAGCGAAGCGCAAGAAAATTTTTTAAAAATGGTCGTTCTAGACCCCCCAAATTTTTATCCTTGGCGACCCAAAAGAGGGGGTCTAAACCCTATATTTTTTTGCCGACCCAAAAGGGGGGGGGTCTAGTCTAGACATACATACATGGGCGTAGCAAGGGGGGGGGTCTGGTCTAGACCCCCCTTTACTACGCTCATGTATGTATATAATCTTTAATTAAATATAAGATTATGGATTAAAAAGTTTGTGATACTTGACTTTATAATCAAGACAATAATATTACTAATCTATTATTACGTAATTATTAAAAAAAACTATATGATTTCTAATCTAATTATAAGAATATATAAACACACTATTATTAAAAGAAATAAAAAAAATTTATAAGTTGCAATAAGGTCTTATTTTAATTTAACAGAGTTTTAAAGTTGTTATAAGCTTGTTTTACGTTTTTTACGCGTTTTAAGCTCATTTTAAGGCAGCGCGGAAATATTGGAGTACACGTACCCCTCAAAATTTGGGTCTTGCCGGACACCCCCTAAAATTTGACCCACCCTTATACCCCCTCCCAAAATCCGAGAGGCTGCCCACCTATGCACGTATGGGATAGGACTTGTTCCTATTTATTACATGTAGTTGTAGTATATACATACTTTTATTCTTGTTTGCTCAGATTAGTTCTTGTCACAAGCGATTTTATAAAATAGAAATGAACAGTTCGGTCAACAATCTGATAAAAGATAAATTTTTTACCTAGGGACAATGACATTTCAAAATGTAGGAAGGGTGTCGTTTAAATTAGGGGGATCGATGAAAACCCCCCTAGCTTTTGCTACCGATACACAGGGGGGGAAAGGGTCGACCCCGGGTGGAAGATTTTAAAACTTAGAGGGGGGTCAGGTGCATAGGTGGGCAGCCTCTCGGATTTTGGGGTTGTATAAGGGGGGGTCAAATTTTAGGGGGGGTGTCCGGCAAGACCCAAATTTTAAGGGGGTGTACCCAATATTTCCGCGATGCCTTAAAATTGGCTTAAAACGCGTAAAAAAACGTAAAACAAGCTTATAAATGCTTTAAAACTGTGTAAAATTAAAATAAGACCTTATTGCAACTTATAAATTTAATTTTTAAATTCTTTTAATAATAATGTGTTTATATATTCTTATAATTAGATTAGAAATCATAGTTTTTTTAATAATTACGTAATAATAGAATAGTAATATTATTGTCTTGATTATAAAGTCAAGTATCACAAACTTTTTAATCCATAATCTTATATTTATTTAAAGATTATACATACATGGGCTGGGCGTAGCCATGGGGGTCTAGACCCCTCTTTTAGGTCGGCAAAGGGGAAAATTTGGGGTTATATCCCCCCTTTTTGCAGTGGCGTGCCCAGGATTTCATTTGGGGGAGGGCGGTCTGGGAGAGCACTACTAACCCTGAAGGGGGGTCTGGGGGCGGCAGATGGGTGGTCTGGGGGGCGAGAGTCCCCCAGCGAGGTCAAGGGGCGCAGCCCCTTGTTAGGGGGGTCCGGGGGCAGAATCCCCCCGGGGGAGAAAACTTTTAATTAAGGCGCTATAATACACTTGAAATTTTAATTCCAGATGATACTTATTGCAAAATTTAAGGTTTCTTATACCTACACACTTAAAACATGTTTTTAAAACGTTAATTAAAGGATAATAGTGTTTATAGTAGTTTTATTAAACTGTATACCTTAACTACAGAACGGGATAATCGATTTGTAATGGAAAAACTAAGATAAATTGTCAATTAACAATTAACTCTCCGCACGAAGCGCAGAAAATTTTTTTTAGTCCTTTTATAACGCTTAAAAATTTTGTCCGGGAGGCAAATTTGGGGGGGGGGTGTCAGCAAAATCCGAAATTTTGGGGGAGGGGGAACATAGGGAGGAGGGGGGGGGGGGGACCCCCCCACCCCAAGCCCCCCCCACAAAAAGGCCCCCCCCCCCCCCCAACCCCCCTGACCCCCCCCCCCCTCCTCCCTCGGGAAAATTTTAGGTACCTTTTTTATACTAAATTTTCTTCCAAAGACGTGAATTTTCATCACATATTCATGCTTTTACACCCTTTTTATACATGAATATGGCTTTTTATTCAATAAAATGTAGTATTATCCTATAAAAAGAACAATTATTAAAGTATAAAAAGAACAATTATTAAAGTATAAAAAGAACAATTATTAAAGTTATTATGGTTTAAAACTGGTTTGCTTTGAACATCGAACCCCACCTGACCCCCTCTAGATTTCAAAATTTTGCACCCCGGGTCGACACCCCCTAAAAAGCTAGGGGGGTCCAGACCCCCTTGGGACCCCCTCCTAGAATTCAAAATTCGATTTACCCCGGGTAACCACCCCCCCTAGCTTCCCCGACCATGCTCACCTATGGGTATAACCCCCCCAACCCCCCTGCCCACCTATGTATATAATTGCAAAGCAAAGGGTGAGATCAAATGTAAACTTTAGAACAAATTAAGGTCGTCAACCCCCACATCCCCCGTTTTGGAACTATATTATTAGATTTTTAATTAAATACATCAATCAAAGCCAAGAACTAAATCAATACTTTTAAAAATTATTTTTAGCTACTTTATGTATACTGGTGCCAACTGGCGTATGCTTGTTTATGCTCATCAATATTCTTAGAAAGAGGATGGAGTGGGCGGGGCATACTCCTGGCAAGTTGGTCCGGAGTGGGGGGGAGGATTAAAACCCCAAATTAGGGGGGAGGGAAGTAAAATTCTAGAAACGCAACATACCCATATCGTTTTTTTTCTGGAGTGCATTTTTACCCATATCGTTTTTCGATTTAGAAAATAGGTAAAATCGCTAATCTAAGGTCAAAAAGCCTTTTTTATTGCATTTTTGAGCTTTTACTGTGTAAAACGTTCATTTTGACCTCAAAACTTAAGTTTCGAGGCAGTAGAAGTCATTTTAAAGACATTTTTTCTTCATTTTTCCGAAATTGAGGGTTAACCCTTTCTTCCTTTCTAAAATTTGGGGGGGGGGGTTAAACCCGCCTTCTCAGAATTTGGGGGTGGGTTAGTTCCAATCCACCGTGCCCATATATGCCCCTAGCTTTTTTGGGGGGGGGACCGCTTGATAGGGGGACCAAAAATCTAAAGAGGAGTCAGGAGAGGTCGGTCCGGTTTTATAGATGGACAGGGGGGGTGGGGTGGGCTCCAACCCCCCCCTAGCCTAGATTCTCGAGCCCCCTCCCTCCAAACCAATCCTTCGACCCCCCCTCCCCCCAATTTTCGTTTTTTCCCCTCCCCTGACCCCCTCTAGATTTTGAAATCTGACCCCCCCCCCCCCTCTGAGAAAATTTTAAGTATTTTTTTTATACTAAGTTTCCTTCCAAAAACTAATTTTTAACACAAATTCATGTTTTTACCAGTTTTTTTCCCTAAAAACCCCTTTTTATCAAAAAAAAGGAAGAATAATTTAAAAAAAATCTATTTTAAACATTTAATGGTAAAAACCCCCCCCCCCCCCCCCCCCGAACCCCCCAGTCAGGAGAGGTCCGGTTCCCCCTAGATTTTGAAATTTCATTTCCCGGGGTAAACACCCCCCCTAGTTTTTGCCGGTTCATCTTCCGATCCAATTGTGACCCAGCTTGTGAGCAATATAATATTTTTGTTTTGCAGGTAGCTGTTCCTGTGGTGGGTAAGCGAGAAGCGGGGACCTTGCACATTCGAGCCTTGAATCTAAATGCGGATGATGAGGAATTGGCCGCTCTGCCACGGCGAGCCGCCCTCTGGCCTCATCGAAAACTTCTAAGCGTTGTCAAATTGGATCTGGATCTTAAAGGTCATTCACCACCAAACATATTATTAAAGAAACGCAATATGCAACACATATACGCCAATACAACCAAAAGATAGAAAACAACCAGCCGTACATCTTCAGACATAACAACAATATCAAAAAACATATCATACGTTCATGCAGCATAGCATAAGCATGCCATCAGGACCGTGCTGACCTTCGGGCAGCACCTAACGTGCCTACCGGTACCACCTGTTTGCTGGATCTTTTCTTACATAGAAATGAGTCAAGCTTGGCATGGCTAGAAAAAGGTTGTGGTACGTCGGCCACACATGGCAGTTTTCCATCTAGCAAACCAGTGGAGAAATACAGCTCTATTGTCTGTAGAGTTTGTACCACTGGCCTTGCAGGAACACTTATGCTGCCCATTTACGACGTTAAATAGTAAGATCAATATCAGGCTATATATATATCAATATCAGGGGTGAAATTTTTACGCCCCTCCTGGTTTGTCTTAGCGCCTGCCCTTTGCATAAACTGCATAGGGAAGATAAGTTTCAGGTAATGCAACAACAATAACATGCAGCATAACGCACTACGCGCACCAAATTCAAACTACTCACTCTTTATCAATACTTATCAGAACAACACTAAACAAAAGAGCTTTTAACTAACAATGAAAAGACGCTTTGGAAACAAAACAAAAGGGTAGTCCTAAATTTTTAGCTTTGTGGCAAAAAATTTTGCTTTGAATAATATTAAGTCAGTTTGACTTTGGTATTAAGTCAATTTTTTAGAGATTTTATTGAACCTTTTCTTTTTTCCTTCTTTTTTTTCTCCTTTTTTTTCTCTTTTTTTTCTCCTTCTCCCTTGCTTCCCTTCCCCCGCTTTATTGCCTCATAGGTGTTGTTTGGGGGGGGGGAGGACAGAGGGGTCCACCCCCTCCCTAGAGCCAAAATTTCGGACCCTCCCCCTAGAAAAAATCTAGGGCCCCTCCCTCCTCCCCCCCAAAGCTCGAGAGCGGTCCGGCCTGACACCTCCCCCACAGTGGCGTGCCCAGAATTTCATTTCGGGGGGGGGGCGGTCTGGGGGGTTCATACTAACCCTGAGGGGGGGTCTGGTGGGCGGAAGCCCCCCAGAAATCGGGGGTCTGGGCGGCGCGAGCCCCCAGCGGGGTCAAGGGGCAGAGCCCCTTGTCAGGAGGGGGTAGGGGGGCAGAATGCCCCCGAGGGAGAAAATTTTTAATTTAAGACGCTAAAATACACTAGAAATTTTAATTCCAGATGATAATTAAAACAAAATTTAAGGTTTTT
Source organism: Microlaimidae sp. YZB2_3 (assembly GCA_030248175.1). Taxonomy (NCBI): domain Eukaryota; kingdom Metazoa; phylum Nematoda; class Chromadorea; order Desmodorida; family Microlaimidae; species Microlaimidae sp. YZB2_3. The sequence continues at coordinate 10,107 of JASAMX010026796.1, forward strand.
TTTATTCCTATCCATTTAAAACATGTGTTTAAAACGTTAATAAAAGGTTAATAGTGTTTATAGTAGTTTTATTTAACATGTATGCCTTAACTATACAGCGGCAAAATCGGTTTGAAATTGAAAAACTGAGATAAATTGTTAATTTAAACTACCCGCGAAGCGGGGAAAATTTGGTTTTTTGACTATTAATATGCTTTTGGAAGGCATCAGGAAAGTTTCTGTATTAATATTTAAGAAAAAAATTTTCTCTCCCAAAATTCAAAAAACGTAAGGGTACCCTGTTAAGAAAAATTTGGTTTTGCCGGATTTCTGTGGGTGGGGAGTGGCCGCCCCCCCGCCCCCCCCCCCCCCTGGGCACGCCACTGCTCCCCCATAGCGAGGCTGACCCCCTCCCCCCTCTCGACCAATTTGGGAGTATAATTGTTTATTTACTGTCAAAAACATGATTTTTTTAGCTAAAAACAGTGTTTAAATACACTTCTTATGTCTAAATAGGCTGTTTTAGTATATAAAATTCAATATTAGACCTAAAAACACTTAAATTATTGATTTAAAAAACTTTGTAAAAAATTCGGAAAATCCCCCCCTAAATTTAAAATCTCGCACCCAAGGTCGACCTCCCCTAAAAAGCCAGGCAGGTCCGGACCCCTCTGAACCCTCCCCTCTAAAAAATTTTGGCCTTCCACCCGGAGTGGACCACCCTCCAGCGCACCTGACCAAAAACATCTATGATTGCTTCCCTCCCGTTTCAAATCGTTGCTCCCCCGGGCCCGCTGCCCCCCGTTTTGGAATTTCCCTCTCACAATAAAACCCCGGGGCAGTGCACAGGTCTGATACAGGCTTTCAATTTCTGTTAGGTAACGAATTACAAGTTTTGGAGCGTACCTATATTATCAGTGGATTATTGTTTAAAATTAATATGACTCTTAGAAAAACGACGGCGCCTCTTCCCACAAACCTCAAAAACGGTCCGGGCTACCGCTACAGCCCTTTAGAAAAGCCCTTCCCCAAGTTTTTTGTCTATTTTTTACTGTCAAAACGTTTTTATACACATTTAAAGCCTAAATCACCTATTTTGGCTTATGAAATTGAATATTATGTTTAAAATAACTTTAATATATTGAGTTAGTACAATTTACTCAAAAATCGGACCTTCTGACTGACCCTTTATCCGCCAAATTTGAAATCGTTTACGTGGGGTAGACTCGCCCTCCCCACCGGAAAAGCCAGTTGATTCCATAACCCCTTGACGACGCCTCCCCTCCTAAAAAATTTTTCCCTAGGTAGAGCTCCCTAGCGGACCCGACTAAAAACATCTATGGACGCGCCACTAATAAAACGAAGGGCATTGCCGGACGTTCACAGGTTTAAGATCTGAGAGGTGTTTCCAATTAGCCATTAATGTTACGACATTGTGCATGTTTTCATTTTGGCAGTCTTTGGTGAAGTGGTATAATTATTTTATTTTCCTTTTCCGATTGATATGGTATTATGAGGTGGGAAAGCACTGGGGCAAATGACATGACACCATCCTAGATTTTAAAGAGAGACGCCCGTAAGTTGATTTAGTTTTTAAGGGTACAACACCCTGCCAAAAAAAATTTCTTTTAGATGGCTAAAATTTTCCATTCTTCCGTTTTTTACACTAGAAAATTAAGAATGGCTTAGGAAAGTAATCGAATTTTTAAAATAAAAAAACCTGCAAAAGTTAACGGCGTATGACATTTAGGTGAAAACGAAACCTACACCATCTATGAACTGAAGAATCCTTCGCGAGAAAAATTGGACGCTTTAGAGAATATTGACTATCGCTCTTATTTAGAGTGGAAAATAAAAGAACGAAAAAAAGGAAAGGACGTGGATGTGCATAAATTTGCATATTCAAACTCATAGCATAAAATTAACATTCTGCATCTCCGAGCAATGTGCAAAAGTAGGAAACTTTTTTTGCTCGGAAAATTCTAGTCTTGATTCTTGATTCTAATTTGCCAACGTAATCATTGGATCCAGCAGGATATTGAAGCGTTTTTCTGGTGCTAGTGTTTCAGAAAAAGAAAAATATTTTGGCAGAAGTTTTTTTTTGATTGAAACAATTTTAATTTAAAGAAAAAATTTCAGAAATTGTTTTTGTTTGATTAGGTAAATATAGTCCGGGGTGGACGACCTTTTAAAATTGAGGGGGTCTATAGAAACTATTATAGCAAGTTGGTCTGGAGTAGGTTCTGTGGCCACCCAAATTTTTACCCTTACCAACCAAGCAGAAGGAGGGGTCTAGACTAGACCCTCACTAGCTACGCCCATGAGGGAGTTACTTGGCCAAACCTCCCCCTTCCTTTTCCCTGTGCCAAGTATAGACCAACTCTCCCTCTTCCTTTCTTGAGTTTAGAAGGGAAAATGACCTTGACACTCATTTTAAAATCAAGAAAGCTATTATTTAGTAGGTAATTTTAAACAAAATTTTTACAATTATTTACAAAACAGTGTTGTTTACTAAAAAAATCTAGTTTATATTAATAAACTTTGACTTAAGATTATAGGTATGGACAATGGTCCATAACAATTCTATTATGCAGTTTAAAACTAACGTTTTTTAAGGATATTGGAACGGGAATCCGATTTTTTGTTCTGAGAGGGTGGATACAGATTTGCAAGATTTAAGCCTTGTTTATCTACGTTTGTTTATGGTGTAATGCCTTTGCCTTATTGGAATAAAAATTTTTAAATATTTTTTTGGTAACCTGTTTACTGCATAATAATAGATATTTTATTCTGTTAAAATTGCAATACCTTTAATCAAGTTTATAGTTATATTTCCGAAAACAATATAGAAAGACACATGATCACATTTATTACATACAGTTAAAGCTAAATCAAGTTTTTATTTAATTGTTCAGGACCCACCCTGATTCTTTTTGGGTGTTTAAAATTTAAATTGCGTTTTTTTGTTGTGCATACTGCAAGGCCCAGAAAAAATATTCACAGCGCAAAAACTGTTCTGATTTGAATTTAAAAAAGTCTCCGACTTGTTGCAAGGAAACGCACACTGTCTGTGTCCATAGTATAATTTTGCTGCGAAAAGGAACAGACAAAATATAGGCATTTTTCTTAAAAAATTACGCATGTCACTCACTTTTCAAAGTTTTGGTCAAAAATTAGATATACTGTAACTGTCGTTAGATTGTTTTGCTTTGTGTTACAGTATAATTAACTGCACACTAAAGGCTGGTTCATACTTAAGACTGACAAAACGTCCTTTGGAGTTTGGACAAAGTATGAATGCTACTTTAAATTTGTCCGTGGGACAAAGTCTAAAGGACAAAATCCAAAGGGAAAAGTCCAAAGAAAAAAAGTATGAACACGTTGTCCTTCGGACAAAATCCAAAGGACAAAGTCCAAAGGACGTTTTGACGCTGTGTTTGTCCTTTGGACAAAGTCCAAAGGACTTTTGTCCTTTGGACGACGTTTTGTCATTAGTATTAACCAGCCTTAATATAGCTGAAACAAAACGTACCATTGTCTATTGGATTCGATCAGGCCCTGTGCCAGGGGGGCATGCCCCGCTTCGCGTCCGCTTGATTCCGATGCGTGACGCGAAACGCCGCGCTTCGCGCCGAATTTATCAACTGTTTTCATATTTGTAGAGTCTAGCCCCCTCCTTTCGAAAATCCTGGCACAGGACCTGGATTCGATATATATAAATTCGATCAATTTCGTGTCCCAGTTTAAAGCAATATTTCACATGAATGAAACATACATGGGCAAGTTGGTCCGGAGTGGGGGGAGATTAAACCTCAAATTAGGGGGGTGTTAAAATCCGAGTAACGCAAAATACCCATATCGTTTTTTCTGGAATGCATTTTACCACACCTTGAGTGCGAGATTTTAAATTTAGGGGGGGATTTTCCGATTTTTTAACAAAGTTTTTTAAATCAATAATTTAAGTGTTTTTAGGTCTAATATTGAATTTTATATACTAAAACAGCCTATTTAGACATAAGAAGTGTATTTAAACACTGTTTTTAGCTAAAAAATCATGTTTTTGACAGTAAATAAACAATTATACTCCTGAATTGGTCGAGAGGGGGGAGGGGGTCAGCCTCGCTATGGGGGAGCAGTGGCGTGCCCAGGGGGGGGGGGCGGGAGGGGGCGGCCACTCCCCACCCACAGAAATCCGGCAAAACCGGATTTTTTCTTAACAGGGTACCCTTACGTTTTTTGAATTTTGGGAGAGAAAATTTTTTTCTTAAATATTAATACAGAAACTTTCCTGATGCCTTCCAAAAGCATATTAATAGTCAAAAAACCAAATTTTCCCCGCTTCGCGGGTAGTTTAAATTAACAATTTATCTCAGTTTTTCAATTTCAAACCGATTTTGCCGCTGTATAGTTAAGGCATACATGTTAAATAAAACTACTATAAACACTATTAACCTTTTATTAACGTTTTAAACACATGTTTTAAATGGATCAGAATAAAAAATTTTAAATTGTTGTTTTAATTATCATCTGGAATTAAAATTTCTAGTGTATTTTAGCGTCTAAATTAAAAACTTTCTCCCCCGGGGGCATTCTGCCCCCCGGAACCCTGCTGACAAGGGGCTCTGCCCCTTGACCCCGCTGGGGGCTTCTCGCCCCAGACCCCCCATTTCTGGGGGGGCTCCGCCCAC
>JASAMX010026797.1:0-10530 GCA_030248175.1 Microlaimidae sp. YZB2_3
CTTAGATTTTGGTTTCTTGAGTTTTGCTTAGGCTTAGCTTAGGTTTTTCTTAGGCTTAGATTAGGCTTAGGTTTTGCGTAGGCTTGGCTTAGATTTTGCTTAGGCTTAGAGGTTTTGCTTAGGCTTAGACTTAGCTTAGCTTTTGCTTAGGCTTAGGTTTCGCTTAAGCTTTAGGCTTGACTTTTTTCAGACTTAGGTTTTACTAAGGCTTAACTTAACCTTAGCTTAGACTTTGGTTAGTTTTAGCTTAGGTTTCGCTTAGACTTAGGTTATTCGCTGATTTTCTTTACCGTTTTTGGGGTGGACTTTATCCCTTCTCCGCCCGGGGCCCTTTATAAAAAATTCTTCTTTTTCTTTCTCTTCCTAGAAAAATCCAGACTCTTGATAGTTATAGTCCTAATTTTTATGAACAAGATACGCAAACTAACTAATCTGAGTACTTCAGGACTTTTTAATATGAAAATAAACTTTTAAAAATAATTCAAATTAGTTTTATAACTTAAATACTCAAATTTAATATAAAACTCATATTAAGTTGTTAATATGAAGTTAAGTTTAGTAAACTCACAATAGAAGTTCTATAGTCAAAAAGCCACAAACAAAAAACAAAAAGAAAAACAAAATAGATGTATTTTCTAAAATAAAATTAAACCGATTTCTGGGAAGTGTTTATTTCTGAGTATTTATATTTTTTTGAAACTACTGTAAAAATTGATCAGGTATCAGCGGTGTTTTTAATTGATGATAAAGAAGAAACAGCCTAAGGGGTAGAAAAACAAATGAAATGAAACAATGGCTTTTTTTAATTATTAAAGGTATCATTACGTTCTAAATTTTATTATTAAATATTACATACGCAGAACAATAAACATGAAAAACATTTTCACACCTTAATATAATTATTTTTCAATCGTCAATATGATTAATTTTTTCAGTATAATATTTATTTAACAATATTGTCATCAACAGAGAGATAAGGAGTTTAATCCTCCCACAAAAAGTTAGAAAACTAACGTAACTGAAAAACAGACATAATGTACCACAAAATTCGGTCGTTTTTCATAAAACGAACGAATTTAAAACACAAAATTGTTTGCTTTTTTATTTTTTTCAGACGCAAACGGCCAAAACATATTTGGAAAAAACCTGTTAAAAAATTCAAAAATAATTTATAAAAACTATTTTAAAGATCTTACTTCTGTATATCAAACGCGAAATTTTGAAAAACCTTGTTAAGACGATAGAATTTTTTTCGGCGTGTAGTTTTTTGGCTGCAATTAAAAAAAATTGCTGTCCAAAATATAAACATCAGCGCATACATTACAATAAATGTATGTAATTGTGATTGTTGAAATTTATTAATTTGATTTCCAATAAATTTTAAGTTCATAGATTTTAAATAATTATTGTGTTTTTACTTAAAAATAATAGAATATTTTAAAATTATTTTAGAAATTGGCGAAATAAAACATATATATTGCACATTTTAAAACATAGTATAGTATACCACATGGTGTAACGTGATATAAACACACATTTAAACCTAATTAATTAACAGCTTTTTTCTTTTTGTATATATTTTACATTTAACTGGACGAAATTCAAATAAAAACATAAAAAAACACTAAACCGAATCGAATCAAACCAAAAGATTAAAATTATGACACAAATTATTGCAATGACGTCATATAATGACTACTGCGTCACATTGTATTGCCGAAGACAACATACAAACGGAACACGCAAAGCTGATTTTGTCAAATATAGATTTAATTTCTTTAAATTATATTTTTGCCAGTGTTTGACATATAAAACCAAAAATTAATTAAATTTAACTAAGCCCTTAGGTAGTGATTAAAAATTCACTAAATGATTAGTAAATGTTATTATTCCAACTTTCAACAAAATATAATTCGCTTATTTTGCTAGTAAACTTTGTGTAAATTGTATATTAGTTTTTAAAATCAATAATTTTACAAAATGTATGTTGAATTAAACGTAAGCAACATTAAAAATTTTTTCAATAGATGAAAAGCTAACTAGTAACAACAAAAATTAATGACTGGAACAAAAATTTTTGTGATTTTGTCTTAAGTTTTAACTCTCAAATATTTTCCCAAAGCAATTCTATAAGAAAAAGTCCATCAGTATGACAAATTAGTTTTATGGTGAGTTTCGTTATAAATATTTCTGTCAAAACCGTGTCCGCTCTTTTTGGGTCAAATTCCGTTGTAAAAAATTTTTTAAGACCAATTTTATCGAGACAAAAGATATTCACATAAACATGCCTGCTCAAAAACGCCGCTCTTTGAATCAATAATCTAAAACTAATTTATATATGTTTTGTGTGATTTTCAACGCCTGTTTTTAAAGTATTTTTAATATTTTTAAAAAGCTTAAAAACGAACCAGATTATAATGGGTGGGCGTCACTAAGACTTATTGTGTCATCGTGATGGACGGGTGTCATCAAGACAAACGGGTTCATTGTGATGAACGCCTGTCATTGTGACAGCCGAGTGTCACAATAAAAGTTTGGAACCCCTGTTTTTAAAAGATTCAATCTTCCTGGTTGGCTTCCAAAGACTTATACTTGCATTCTCATGGAAATATTTTACATTTTAATGCATAAATAAACAGAGGAACGACAAGGACATAGAAATCATACAGTGTTATTCATAAAACTTTTGGACGTCCAGTTCAGACTGAGACCGTTTTTAGGCATACCGGTTGGTGCGAAAAAACAGTCCCAGTACAAAATTGACTGAGTCCAAAAGTTTTAACCAGCACATATAGTTTTTTGAATGGCTCATAATATGTGTCTCGTGATGGAATGTTTGTTTTTGACCTGTAATAAGTCTTATTATTGTCCCCTGATGAAATGTTTTCACATTTTCTAGTTATTGTAGACAATAAGAGTTAAAAATTCTGTTCATTTCCGGATGTTCGGTACAAAAACTGAGAAAGAGGATAATCACTCCAGATTTTAGTTTTTCTATTTAAAAAAAAACATTTTTTGTAGATTAATTCTAAATATTGATTTTTAAATCTAAAAAAAGGGTCCAATGACAAACAGCGCCAATCTTATGTAGGGGGAAGATTGCGAAACAGAAAGCTACTAGAACATTTCACGGTTTATATTATAGTCCTTTCGTAGATGCGGCCATACTTCCGCGTTTGACTCCCACTTTTTTAATATTTCAATTATATAAATAGCTTATATTTGAAAGTATAAAATAGACTGTTAGAAACTAATCTTTTAATTTAGACTAATTTTACAACCAGACCATTAATAAAATTTATGTTAGCTTAAAAAATTATTTTTAAAGCACTAATTTTAATTTTATTTTTGCTAATTCTACACCATTCTTCACAAAAGTACTATTTTAGTGATGGTTTATAACTATTGTGATGTTTACTCCAAAAACCATAATTTATTTAGTACAAACTGATGTATTAATGCACTTCAACACAGTGAATTATATCACCCTGTACCAATTTTTATTAAAGTAAGAAACAACAAAACTACAATTTTTTCAATTTTATTATTTTCTTTTTGTACTTTTTCTCGTACAGTAAAAGGCGCTTTATTAATTTTCATTCAATATGGAGTCAACTAAGGATATAGCCATCAAAAAGACAAGAATTGAAAAAAAAACCGCAAAATATATCAATCAACCAAAAAAGAGCAACGATGAGCCGTCGACAATAAGCTTAGGAGAGCTCTATGCACAAAAAACAAAGGCGAGAAAAAGAGGATATGGTAATATTATCATTATTATATATTACCGATTTTGACTTTTTTTATATTATGTACCATTTTTAAGCTTTCGAATTAGTTTTTTTTCAGCTTTCAGATTTTATTTGTAACGTTAAGTGTGGCAATTTAAAAATAGTTTTTTTTATAAAAAAGTTGGGGAAATGTGCACCATTGGATAGCATACACATTGAATTAGCATTTATATTCAGAAATTTTTTTTAGCAGATAATTCATATATTCTTTATTATTGTTTAACCTAACAATGTATCTAATCCACTAATAACTAATCTATTAACCTACTACTATAACTATAATAATTGCCATAAAAATGGATATTTCCAGAATCCTAACGGCTCCCTTAGTCCTACTGGATTAACGCTTTCGTTGTTTTCACCTGTGACACACGTAATACAGTTTTCAATATAGAATATATCCACCACACCAAAAAACACAATATTATGGCTGGTACGTATACTTTTTACTTGTAGAGTGAAAGTTATTATATGATAAAAATGGTACAGCTTACGGGTGGACAAAAGACGGGTGCTAAGAAGAAGGGTATGAAAGCTTTTGTAACTATTTTAGTATTTTTAGGCATTAATAAAATCAAGAATATAAAATACAAGAGAATTTCCGACTGTACACTAAATTTTTGATCAAAATTTTGCGAGAAAAGTCGCACTTTCAAATTGGTGTGCGACTTTTCTCGCAAACATCCGCCATTTTCTGCTAGTTTTATTGCGCTGCGATTTTTAACACAATGTTAGTTTTCTCGCAGTGGGGACTGCGACTTTTTTTGCACTCTATTCTGCTTTAGTCGCACTGCGATTATTTTCGCACTGCGAGTCTGGCTGCAAAAGAAAAAATAAAAACACAGCGAAGCAAAAATTTTGTGTTTAAATGAGTAAAAGTCGTTTTTTTACGTTAGGATGTCAAAACTTTTTAGTTTTAATGAAATAAACTAAATTTCCGACGTTTTAAATTTAAATAAAACTAGATTTGAAGTGTTTTACTCCATTGAAAATGACTACCGGCGTCTGAATTTTTTTTGTTGTGCAGCCAGACTGGCAGTGCAAAAATAATCGTAGTGCGACTAAAGCAGCATAGAGTGCAAAAGAAGTCGCAGTACCAACTGCTAGAAAAATAACACTGTGTAAAAAATTGCCGCGCGGGAAAACTAACAGAAAATGGCGGATTTTTGCAAGAAGTTTCACATGAATTTGAAAGAGCGACTTTTCACGAAAAATTTTGGTTAAAAATTTAGTGTACAGTTGGAAATTCTCTTGTCTTATATATTCTTGATAAAATCAATACTAACAAATAAATCTTGTGTTGCAAAGAGTTTCGCTTCGTAAAGGTAACTCAAAGAATAGGAATTTGGTTGAGCAAGAGAAACCAACGTTGGACGAAAATAAACGCGACAAGAAGTTTGTTAGTCAGGAGCCATCGCATCATATCACAATTCGCCTGCATGGAAAACTTTTGTAGTTACGTAAATAACCATTACCTACCCTTCTCTTAAGTAGTTTAATCACATCATGCTGCACTGGCCTGTATCAGTAGTTAGTTTAAAATATTGTGCAAGATAATATGAACAGTATTTCCCCATTTTAAATGGGAAGATTATGACGTTCACTTATACTCAAACTCACTCAAAAAAAAGGTAGTTCCACTATTTAGTTCCTGTTTGTTGATTAAATTCCAGTCCCTAGCCTGGATGACTAGCTAATAGATAGCCTACTTTTTTATGATTCTACCACAATTGAGTTTTGCCACATTTGATTCCTGCTACATTGGTTTCTTACACGTTTGAGTCCTACCACATTTGAGGCATAAAGTAATTGCGCCCTAAGTGATATTCCAAAAACAATATTGCCTCATTCAAGTCATGCCACATATGAGTCCTGACATAAAATACATTCACAGGGCAAACTTAAGCGCAACAATTTCTGCATCTTGTGTTTTATTTACCTATAGTGTTTTCCTGTGCTAGCCTTTTGTCTGTTCTGCTTAATAATCTTTTGTTTTGTACCAATTAATTATTTATGTGAGTTGCAAAAATAGTTTTTGACAAAATTAAGGCCAAAATATAAATTAAGTGATTGTTGATTTTTGCGTCTTATATATTAAAATCCTGCGATTGTATGTTACTATATATTTTTATTTTAATTGAATGCTTTATTAATTTAAAAAAACTAATCTAATTCTAAGAAATCTAATTTTAATTGAATGCTTTATTAATTTAAGAAAACGAAAGTAATTCTATTCTAATTCTCAGAAGTATACAAATCCAATTTTAGTTTTTGAAACAATTCTTAGCGATTTAGCGACTAAAGAAAGAAGAGAAGAACTTAGCGACTAAAGAGATGTAAAAAACATTAGTAAGCCAGAATAAATTGAAATCAGCCTTAGAATTAGTGTGACTGCGACTTTTGACTGAGACTAATTAATTATTTGACTGCTTAAGTTGTAGTTTTGTAAAAAGTTACTTTTACTTTTACTCGAATTTTTGAAATTTCAATTACTTTTACTTTTACTCCTACTCGACTTTTTAAATTGCAGCTACTTTTACTTCAACTTTTACTGAATTTTTTTCCTGCAAATACTTAAATTAATTTAAGTGAAATTTAAGGTAAGTTCAATGAGTAGATACCCTAAGAAAATTCTTTGTGTTAACATGCTAAAACCATTTATTTTGATCAAAAAAGTTATTAAACAAATAATTTAAAAAAAAAATTAGCAAAAGTTTTAGAACAAAGCTCTGGAGCTCCAAAAACCAGTGTTTCGCTGTGTTTCACAATTACTTTTATTATACTTTTACTCTTACTTTTACTTAAAAAAATAGGTCTTATAGTTTTACTTTTACTTTACTTAAATAAAATTTTAACCTTTACTTATATTTTACTTTACCTAAATTAAAAAAATTACAAATTACTTCTACTCTCACTTTACTTAAATTAAAATTTTTCAAATTACTTTCACTTGTAATTAAAACAGTCCAAACTCATTACTTTTTACAGCACTATTAAGTTGGTTGAGTTAGAAAATTCGTACTTTAGTCAAAATATTCTTATTTGTGCTTTATGACTGAATTTGCTCAGGACTCAAATGTAAAAAATCTGAGTGAGGTAGGAACTAGTGTTGTAAAAAGTATTGATTTTGGATTATTTTAAGTAAAAGTAAAAGTAATTTGAAAAATTTTAATTTAAGTAAAGTAAGAGTAAAAGTAATTTGTAATTTTTTAATTTAAGTAAAGTAAAAGTAAAAGTAATGGTCAAAATTTTATTTAAGTAAAGTAAAAGTAAAAAGTAAGACCTATTTTTTAAAGTAAAAGTAAGAGTAAAAGTATAATAAAAGTAATTTTGAACGGAGCAAAACACCGGTTTTTGGAGCTCCAAAGCTCTGTTCCAAAGTTTTTTTTTTGCTAACTTTATGTATAAATTATCATTTTAATAAGTTTTTAATCATAATAAATGGTTTTAGCGTGTTAGTGGCTTAAAAAATGTTCTCTTGCCATTTACTTTACAAAAAGCCCATGGGGAATTTACCCTTTCAAATTACTTAAATTTTACTTAAATTAATTTAAGTATTTGCAGAGGAAAATCCGAGTAAGAGTAAAAGTAAAAGTATTTGAAATTTCAAAAGTCGAGTAAGAGTAAAAGTAAAAGTAATTGAAATTTCAAAAGTCGAGTAAAAGTAAAAGTAAAGGTAATCCAAAATCCGTTACTTTTATTACTTTAAGTAAAAGTAAAAGTAACTTTTTACAACACTAGTAGGAACATTCGTAAATGTGCATTCTAAACGCATTTTCTTTCAGGACTCAAACGTGAAAGTCTCAAATGTGACAGGACTCTAACATGGCATTTAAATTTTTCTGCCAAGATTCAAATATGGTAGAGCTTAGTTTTGGCGGCCTCCTTTAATTATACTATATTTTTAAAAACAAAAAGAGTTACATGACCGTAAGGTCGTCCGTTTAAAAGAAAAAAAAACGTAAATAAGTGCTGAAATGGACACGGGTAAGTTTACTCAAAAAATGGACCGGTCCATTCATTGTATAGTGAGTATGGATAGAGTTAATTAAAGTTTGGAATGGACTTTTTAAATTAATTAATTTTTTTATTACTCTTTTTTAAACTCAAAAAACAACTATTCATCTGGCACTTGCGCCTGTTTAAAGGATAGAGTATGGATAGAGATAGAGTATGGTACAGCTAAAACAAAGGATGTGTAGGACGACGGTTATCGTGAGCGGGTCAATTTGATTAAAAATATTTGCTATTAGGAAACAGATTTTCGAGCGGAAAACCAAGTGAGAGCTTGGTGGAGTCCTTGGTGAAAGCAAGCTTCTTGTGCTTTCTCTGAAAGATCTGCTGATCCGCGGAAGACAACGAAACCGCAGGAAAGATCTTTAGCTACCGTAAAATCGACCACCAACGAAGCTCAAACAGTGGCGGCTGAGGCGGAAATTTTTAATAATTGTAATAATATTGTAATAAGAAAAGGCAGAGAACAAAAAGTTGTTATTTTCATCATAAAGCGGAAATTAAAAAAAAGAATGAAGCGTCATTTTGCTCACCCCCCAACTGTAAACATAACACGCATCATAGCAGGAACCAATTTAGCAAGCGAATCAACAATCCCCTCCACAACTACTCCAGCCCACCACAGCCGGACGTCTCAATGGTTTATTTTTTTAATTACAGTGCCAGACCTGGTTCGATTTAAGTGGATGGAATTTTTCAAGCGGAACTCTTCGAGACTATTTTGACTCTTAAAAAATAAATGAGCAATAATGTGACTTTAAAGGGACAGTTTACTAATTCGTAGTGTATTTTTATTTGCTTTTTAATTAATACTAATAGATGTATCAGATCACACTGAGAAAAAAATTGTATTACACCAAAAATTTATTCCCAACGGTTAAAGAGTTATTAACAAAAATACCGCTTGGTTATTTTCAGTGTTGTTTTTAGACACCATTTTTCAAACAAAAAAATGTTTCTACAAAACTGATATTAATAAAACCAAGACACCATTTTTCAAACAAAAAACGTTTCTACAAAACTGATATTAATAAAAACAAAGGTGGATAATACGATAATCGACCTTAAAAAAAAACTTAATAAAAATCGTGCTAGGGTATCAAAAAATTAAAGTTTTAAATTTGGTGCAGTTAAAAAATTATTAAATGAGTGCTGCCATTTAAAAAAATAATTTGTTTTTACGGTGTTGGTGTGTTTTTTTGTTTTCTGTTATTTTGGTGTATATATCAGGTCACACTGAGAAAAAAATTGTATTACACCAAAAATTTATTCCCAACGGTTAAAGAGTTATTAACAAAAATACCGCTTGGTTATTTTCAGTTATCCTTTAGTTATACAAAAGTTTTACTTTAAAAAAAACGAACTATGTATCAAAAATGTTCATTTCTTTAAGTTTAACATTTTGTAATTATAAAAATTTCTAAAACACACCATAAACCAGACACCATAACATCATTTTTGAAATATGGTATTTTTAAAATGGTATTATTCATCTTACACTTTTCAGAATTGAACCAAATTTAAAATGTAAACTTTTTGGTACCCTAGCATGATCTAAAATAAGTTTTGGTAATATCCATTAAGTAAAAAAGTTTTCTTTTGAAAAATGTTGTATAAAAAACATTGGAAATAACCAAGCGGTATTCTTGTTAATAACTCGTTAATCATTGGGAATTAATTTTGATGTAATACAATTTTTTTCTTATTGTGACCTGATACATCAATTAGTATTAACCAAACAGCAATTAAAAATACACCATAAATTAGTCGCTTTTAAGTGCACCCTTAAGGGTGCACTTAAAGGGCGCTTAAGCGCACTAAAATTTTGTAAATTTTATAAAAGTGCACCTTTAAGCGCACTTTTAAGTTGCAGTAGTTACTTAAAAAGTGGGTCGACAGTACACGAAAGCATTGCCAAAAAAAAGGTTGGACAAAACCAAACAATGTTTTTCACTAAATCGAAATATTTTTTGGTTTAATCTTCTTACTTTAAAAACCATTTGTTTTGTTTTTTTTTTGTCACGTATTCGAATTTTCGCTAAAGTTAAAATTTTAAATTGGAAAAAAATTTGGAAGTCAGCAAGACAAAATATTTTTATGGTTAAATTATATCAGGCTAAATTCGTAATGTTTTGTGAGGACATGACTGGACCAATTCAAATTTTGCGTTATGACGTTTAAAAAAAATCTATAAGAACGCAAAGTTTTTTAGTACAAAATATACAAAATTTAACGTGAACTTTAGCCCTTAAAAAATAGATAGTAAAACGCTTTTATAAAATGAATTAAGAGTTAATTTTATAACGTTGATTTGCTATTTGTTTTTTTTTTGTTTTCCTTCTGCTCTATTCTAATTTAAAATTTATATTTAAAAAAAATAAAATATAATGCATCTATTTAAAAAAAATAAAATATAATGCATCTATTTAAAAAAAATAAAATATAATGCATCACCACCGACACCACTGAAATTGAGCAAAACCTCACACCACCAAAATTTCCGTTAAAACTGAAAGCAAATATGTATACTAGTAGTAGATATATAAAAATATATAAAAATATATATCAAAAGTATCACTGTATTGTAGTAGTTTTATTATCATTCTTTTCATTTTTAAAACTTCTTTGAAGTTAAACCCCAGGGGAGTTAAGTTGTATTCAGCACAGGAGTTAAATTTGATGTAGGCTATGTAAGTCATATGCTATAATTGTTCAGTACATTTTG
>JASAMX010026798.1:0-48556 GCA_030248175.1 Microlaimidae sp. YZB2_3
CAAGTATGATTCTAACAAGTTCTTGAAGAGTTCTGCATCATATTCGATTTCTGCAAGCACTTCGTGCAGGTTCTTTAGCAGAGTTTCTCTTGAATACCTGCCTTCACCTTTTTCTTGCAACATAAGAGTCTCGACTCTGTCCTTTACCACCGCGCCAAGATGTTCGAAAGCATTCAAATCAGGAGAATTCCCCGGCCATTCACCATTCCCAAAGAAATCAATTTGATTTTCTTTGAGCAACGATTGGGTCCCCAAAGCTTTCATGCAGGGTGCGCGATCATGAAGAAAAGTCACATCATCTACTGAAAGCACATTTTCAGGGTTTTTTAAAAATGGAATCACATGCTGCTTAAACACAGTTTTCCTGAAATAAGCCCCGTCCCAAGACTGTCCTTCCTCTTTCACAACCCACATTGCGCGTTTAATTGTGAAAAGGATGAAGATCCCAATGCTCATGGGTTTCTTGACCACCTAGCGAAGTCGGCTATCATCAGGGATATCTGTGAGATTCAAAGCCTAAATTCGGTCATTCTGAAAGTTTAGGCGCCGTGTCTGATAAATGAAGAACTCGTCTGAACACGCCAAATGACAGAAGTCAGCAGTTTCCCAAAGTGACAGAAACTGACAAAACCACAGTCGGTCCTCTGCGTTTTTCTGTGTTTTCACAAGTCGGGGTATCACATGGAAGGTCTTTGCACCCTGTCGGATCAGCCCTTGATAAACAGTCATGTTGCTGCGTTTTTTACTCTGCTCTGCCTCTAATTCTGCAACCAAAACACAAACGCTTTTTTTCGGTTTGGACAGACTCTGCGAAATCAAGTTTTTGCTTTCTTGGGAAAGTTGATGAGGTCTTCCTTCCGAAATTTCCATTTTGCAGTTTTATGGGTCTCTATTCCAGTTTTTCTTAACAAAGTCTTCACTTCTGCGCAATTTCAATGCCACCCAGCTCTTTGTATGAAGTCAGCGCTGGCATCCTTGGCCTCTTTGAAGGATATGGCCTGAATTTGATCAATGAACCTTCTTTCCTCTGTATCACCTGACCTACTCATTTTCTGAAAATAAATAAACATTCCAAAAAATTGTAAAAACATGGGCTTTCGAATGGTGTATAAATTGTTAAGGTCCGTTGTCACGTTAAGGCTACAGGGTGGGGGGCTAACATTATGATACACCCTGTATACAGAGTCAATTCGCATATCATTGTTTAAATAATTTGTCCATTCATTTAAAAGTGATAATAGTTGTGTACACGTTGACTTTTTTGCTAAAAAATCATACTGTTCTTTTGAAATAAGATTATTTCTTTTTAAATATAGCAATAATTCATCTAAAATAATTCTTTCAGCAATTTTGCATATGCAACTTGTAAGGGAAATAGGACGATAGTTATCCCGCAAAGATAAACTAAGGTGAACTCTACATATGACTTGGTCCTACTTACATAGATCATACATAATTTTTTGTGCGTGATTAGTGCCCAGTTAGCGCGTAAACACTGCTTAGCGCGTCCATACAACTTTAACTATCTTAATTTGCTCGCTCACTGGGCAATACTCACGCACAAAAATTATGTATGACCAAAGTACCACCTAGATCATACAAAGGTTTTACGGTTGTAACTGAGGAAAAAAAATCACGGGAAGGGGTAAAAATGTATTTTAGACTTAAATTAATTTAAAATTGTTTATTTAAAGGGCAGAGCTCTGGAGTTCTCTCTGTTTTATGACTGGAGCGCCAGAACATGATATTGAACGCTAGGACTATTAAAATTTCAGACTGTATGCATTTTTTGTAGTATTTTTAAAACTTGTAAGCGGCTTTATGTATTAAATTAGAGCATTAATAAATTTTTTCACTTTTTTATTAACTCAATAAATTTACATACGAAAAAAACCTAGGCGACACTAAATATAGCTTAAAACAATATGGTTAAAAGTTACAGAAATGTTTAACATGATATTTATATTGTTATTAATTCTCCAGTTTTTGACAAAATTCGGAGAAAAGGATTTAATTGACAAAAATTCTGATTTTGCGGACTATATGACTATAGTCTTAAATCGTAATTTTGTTTGTCAGAGTTGTGGTAGGTTCACATATTGTAGAATAACTAAACCAAGCAACATTTCAGTCAAAAACTAATATAATTTCGAAACTTTGTTTGTATCAGATTTACATATCGGTAATTTCTATTATTCCTGCGATGTTTTGCAGTTCACGATTATTGTATTTTTGTAGTTTATTGATTTCTTTGTGACCAGTGACTGTTTATAGATCAATAATCTATACAAGCATATAGCAACAAATAAAACAATTAAATTTTGCAACAATAAAAAATAGGTAACATTTATTTAAACATTTATCTATTTAAGCATTGGGTACCGGATCGGGTATTGGATCCCCTCAGTTTTGTTAAGTATTTATAACAAGTCACTGAGGTGACAACCATACTTTGTATTTAGTAATGTTTGTGTAAATATATATCTAAAAAAATGTTAAGATTAGTATTGTTATGTTACCATGTATGCATTATTTGTGGTTGCCACATCTTTTATGCTGGTAAACAGAGAGGGAAGACAGATCACAGTAAACTGTGTCATGTAATGTGTGTTGTAAAATAAGTGGCAATTTTGTTTCATACTAAAATTAATTGTTTTTTAATTGTAATATACCTTTCTTACTAATAACGTTACTAGTAAGAAAATTTTTAAATTTATACTATACTATACTATACTATACTAGAATTAAACTCCTAAGTCTTATACTAAACTAGAATTAAAATTCCAGGTCTTATACTATACTATACTGGAATTAAAAATTAATTGTAGTAGGCATCCCTGTTTCACAGTGTAGATTTTTATCATGTAAAAAATCTACTATGACCTGTGGAATAATCTACAGTTTGTGGAATAATACACATGATAATTTTTCTACATAACACTGTAGATTATTCTACATGTCAAGCGCGAATTTGCAAACAAAAAACTGCGAATGTAAAATTCCTTGATAAGGCTTTTTTTCGCAATATTGTCAAATATTAAAATGTTTTTTTTTTGCATTTGACGTATAAATTATTTTACATGTTAAAACTTGAAATATTTCAAATAATTTAAATTCAAATATTTGGCAGTATTATGTAAAAACATCTAATTTATGGATTTTGGGCTTACATTTTTTTTTTGCAAGCTTCTTCAAAATGCAAAAAAAACTGCAAAGGTAAAATTCTTAGATGAGGTTTTTTCTACGTGATGTTGACAAATATTTATGTTTTTTGTTTCATCAGACGTAATAATTATTTTATACGTTAAAACTTGGAATATTCTGACTAATTTAAGCTATTTGAATGTGCATTATGTAGAAAAATTTCATCAAAGAGTTTTACGTTCATAAAATCTTATTTCCACATAATAAAATATCTATATGTGGATTGCTTAGCCAGTTCTCGTGATGGCCTTTTCCCCCGTTATAACCGTGAAACCTTTGTACAATAAAGCTGAAACCTTTGTCTCATGGAGGTGGTATTTTCCTATGACAAGTGTCGTAGGTAAACCTTACCATGCTAAACTTTACGAATGAACTAGGTTGTACTTCCGTCATACATATTTTTTGCGCGAGCACTGCCTAGTAAGCGAGCAAATTAAAATGGTTAAAGCCATACAGTAGCAATATGCAAATTTTTGCAACATGAAATATCCAAAGTATTACACTGTATCTGTAACAAAAATCTGTATATTGCCACCCTACCGCTTTAACCATTTCAATTTGCTCGCTCACTGGGCACTAATCGCGCAAAAAATATGTATGACGGAAGTACAACCTAGCTCATATGAAGGTTTCACGGTTGTAACCGAGAAAAAGGTAATCACAGGAATGGATTAACATATAATTTAAACAATTGTTTAACGCAGAGTAGTGTTGCAAAAAGTTACTTTTACTTTTACTTAAATTAATAAAAGTAATGAATTTTGGATTACTTTTACTTTTGCTCAACTTTTAAATATCATTTAAATTTACTTTTACTTGACCTTTAAAGTTTCAATTTTTGTTACTTTTACTCTTACTCAAGTTTTTTCCTGCAAATACTTAAATAAATTTTAAGTAATTTCAATGAGTAAATTCCCTATGAGCTTGTTGTAAAATTAGTGGCAGAAAAAAACTTTTTAGCCCAGTTCACACTGAAGTGGCATTGCCAACGGTGGGAATGCCACAGAATCACACTGGGGTGGCACTGCCACCGCGTGAAACGAAATTTTAGCATTTCGTTCACATAGAAAATGTCAGTAGTTAGTACTTCTACTTTTTTACTCTTTTTAACTTCTTCTCGGCTGTTAGTCTGTTTGATTCTGTTCATGAATATTTTTTCTAGTTTTTCACATAAAGCTCTGGACCTTTCTGAACTTCATTGATCAGAAGTTCATCCAAATTAGCAGCCATATTTTTTAAAGTTTTATTTCTGAAAAGTATTGCGGTTGGAAAAATAAACTTAAACGTTTAATTTTTAATTAAACATAAATGATTTGGTGTTTAGCTGTTGCTGCTGTTCCTCAGTCAATTCCATAGTGGAAAGAACAATCGATTTCTTTTACTGGGTCAAAGTCGTCTAGCTGTTCCTGCTTAAGTCCTGTCGCTACTATTAGAGCAGTCTGGTAGTGGGTATGGTCCTCCGGTCTAGTCAGAACACTAATTTCATTAAGAACTTCTGTGTGAGCTATGGTAGTTCCATCATAAAAGGTAATGGGTTTGTATGTTGGGTTCAAAAGTTCCATTATGCCTTTCCTGAACGATTTGTGGTGATTGTTTTAGCGACCACAATCTTGTCTGATAAAGGGAATTATTGGCGTTGTCTATTAGAAAATTGGTTCGATTTGGTAGCGGGGCGGCTACCGTGGTTCCATTTGTCTTGGAGGTATTTGAATGATTTTTGTTGCCACCAGCTCAATACCGTTGAAGAGAAACACCAACTCAGGGTCTAATGTCAGTAATTTGCCATTGGGTAATTGGATTTTATTTTGGATAAAGTCAAATCCGATTGTACCAATCAGTTAAAACGCGCTTGTACCAAGTAGAAGAATTACTGGACTATTCTGTTGCAAAAATATTTCATCATGGAATTAAATTCCCGCCATTTTAAAACATGTGTTAGCCTTATGAATGAAAGGTACCAGTGAGGGTTGATTGTGATTCTTCACACTCCACAAAATCAAGTTCCCCATCCAATTCCTCGCTGATTATGAAAACACATGACCTTGTGGAATAGTGCCCAAGAATATACATTTTCAATTTGAACCGTTACTTGGCATTTATAACAGGTTCTTTGAATTCGCATCACATGATGAAGCGGTTTGTCATGCTTTGCGGCTGACGTTCACCATTTGATAGGAATTCTGACGACTTATACTATTGCAAGCATTATTAATAAGAAGTCATATCACAATAGTGACTCAATTGACTCAACTAGAGTAGCGCAACCCTGTACACGCTGAATTTGGGCCCTCAATAATAGGAAAAATAATATTTGCATAATTGAGATATCAAAAATAGACTTACCCAAAGGGTTAAGTCTCCAGCTGGCTGGAATTTGTCCTGCTGTGACCGTTCAACTATCCTAACATGGGTTCGCGATGTTTTTAATTGGAGTGAAGCGGCACTAGGCGAGCGGTTATATGGGTGAAGCGCGACAGGGCTAAGAATTTGGGTCCCCAGGTGTAAAAAGGGTGATAACTGACGTTTGTTTCTTGAAGCGGGTTTTAGTCAGGATGGATCAGATCGATCTGCCAACCACTGTGGTCAGCTTTAATCTTTGGGGGCGTTTTCTGGACAAAGGTGGTTGGGATACATTTTAGCAAATGTAGGTTGTATTTTATGCAATGGATATTGACCATATTTATCAGGTTGGTCGCGCTTATGCCGTTAGCTAGATTTACCCTTTAGGTCCTTTGTTTTTTTTTTCTTTAATTTTCTCATCATCTGCGAGTATTTCAGTCCTTTAATTTAAAATTACAACTCATTGGTGACTTTGCTTGGCCCCTCGGGTACTGCACTTTCTCCTTAGCCGCTCTCCTGGTTGTTGCTCATCCGCCTCTGGTGGCGGCTCCTCCATTATAATTTTGACCGTGAATTATGGTTCTTGCTTGTCTGTTGGGGCTACGGTTTCTGGTGTATCGTGCGCAGCTGCCACGGCTGCTGTTGTTTCTGCCGCGGCCAAAGGCCTCCATTGGGTCAAACTTGCTGATGTTGTCGTTGGAGGTGGTTTTGTGTCGTCTTGATATGGACGTCTGGGGGTCTCCATTATGAACGTTTGTTTGGCTTGGATTTTCTGTTGCAGTTGGCTTGTGATTTTGGCTATTGCCGGTTCAATTGACGGTGGCATCTCTGTTGCTGGTGTCGATTGTGGAGCGAATGCTGATAGCAAGGAAATACAGTACAATAAATAGTATCCCCATGCTTGGTCAATCGAACCTGAAGCTGGAGCCTTCATGATCATTGGTACTGGCACTATTGAGGGTTGGGTTACCGGCGCTTGACGTTGTGTTGCTGACATCTGAGGTTGTACCGCAGAGGGTAAGGTTGGACCACCAGAGGTGGCTGTCATGGCATCATTAGAGCTTGCAGAATTTGGGGGGTCATTGTTTGTGGATATAATGTATGCAAAATTTTCGGCAGCTGTTGTGGGTAACCAGTTGGTTGGAGTCTTGGTGGTGGTGGGGGTTTTCCGCCTAGTTGATGGGACAGCTTCAATTCACTTGTATTTGTTTCGGTGCTAGCATACTTTGCAGCTCCTGCATTTGTTCTGGGGTGAAGGCGGAAGTTGTTACCCAAAAAGGTTCATCCGGTGGTCCTTCAATGAGTGGAGCGTACATTGTGAGGAACCAGCTATAGTCCTCACCATCTTCTAATCGGGGTGGAGGGTGCGTTGATTGACTAGTAGGCGGTCTTAGTTGGTCAAAGATATCCAGCACCAAATCGTGGGTCAAGGAAGTTTTTGAAGCCAGTGGATTTCAATAAGGGCTGGGATGCAGTGCGTCTGTAGAGATGCTGGTTTGGATCCTGGGAGCAGTGATAGTGATAACCGTCAGTTCTTGACCAGCGGTACCACTTGCTCCACTGTGATAAGGAATTGATGTCTTTTAGTTGTGCTTGGAGGTATTGCTGGTGCTGATCACATTCCACCTGTGCTTGCTGAACCCACCAGCTAGCCTTCTCTGTCCGATTCTGTAACTGCTCCCAACGTTTGTTTGCTGTAGGAGACGTTTTAGGGGGTTCACCAACTGCAAGATATTGATACTCCTTCCAATGAAAAGTTTTCCTCTTTTCCTAAGTTCAACTGAAGTCTTGGCCGTTTCTGTGTGCTGGTTATCTGGCGGCGCTGGGTCCATAGGTTGGCCCAGATTTGTGGTGGTTACAGTGGGTGTGGCAGTTGGCTTTTCATTAGCCTTCCTCTTGTTACTTGGGGTGGGCTTTTGAAATGTCTCCGTTGGTTTGTCAGTCTGGATTTTAATTGTGGTCTTCTTCTTTGGTCTTTTTGTGCCTCGGAGATGGTGGTAATTCACCAATTACCAGGCGGTGATGGTGGTTGTTGAAAGCTAGGTTGCATCAGAAGGGTTGCTGGTCAGAGGTACTCCCATTTTATCTCTTTGACGTAACCAGTGGGACATGGCGGAGGAATCCGAACCGTTGGTTCCAATTGTTGCGGTCATGGTGGCGCCACTCATCTGCGATTGAGCCATTCTGTAAGTTGTGATCTTGTTGGCATACAATATCTGTCGCCAGTTTTCTTCATTTTTTTGTATCTTCTGGATTACCAGATCACATATCTTTTGCTTCCATTGTTCCATGGTAAGTATCGTTTTTTTTATATTTCTCTTTGACTTTCTAGCGTTGTTCATCCGTTTGGGCATTGGTCATCTTGACCATAGTATCCCGGTCAGCAGGGACTGGTTGCGTTCTTGAACGTGGAAACTGTAGATGTCGCAGATATTTTTGACGGTATTTTTGACCTAAAGGTTGTTCTGGAACTTCTTGCGGCCCATGGTTGGTGTGGCGGGGCTGGTCATTCTCCCATTGTGTGCCGGTTGTCTTGCCCAATTTCCTCTGCTAGAGATAGGTGGATTGAAGTAAGGTCATTGGTTCATTGTCGCCATTCTTTGTCGGTATGTATAAATTGTTCTGCCTATTGGAATCTGTGGGTCTGGTAGGGGTTGTGGATTGGCTTTTTGTCTTTCTTGACGAAATCCTGAAGGATCAATAGAGATATTGCAAAATGGTGTTTGATACTACCATCCCAGCACTTTGATAAAATGTGTCCATAGGCGGTGGGGGTGAAAATGGAGGTGGGGTATCAAGCGGTATCCCCATGGAAGTTTTCCGGGGTTGCTGTTCTTGGTAGGTCATAGTAACAGGCAATAAAAACTGGGCCTCCACAAATTCTTTGCCAGGTCACAAGCTGGGTTTTTTGTTTCCTCTTTTCCTTTTTTGGTTCCTCTTCTTTTCCTTTTTTGTTTCCTCTTTTTTTCTCTTTTTTTGTTTTTTGTTAAATAACCCCGTCTGTCATACATCTAAACCCAAGGCTGCGCATTAAATTATATTAGAAACTGCGCAGCAAACAAATTTGCAACTTTTTATTAATGTATAAAAATTGCAAATTCATATTCAAGCACTTTTTCATATATACGTGTTTACGTCTTTGAAATTAGTAAAAAACTACTTAAAATTTATTTTTAATAAAAAAATTTTTTTTCAAATATTAGGTTTTGGAATAAAACCACAATATTTTTTCCATTTTTTTAGAAACCGCGCGTTTTCATACAATTTTCTCCTAAAACCGCTATATTTTCCGCTGGATTTTTTATGCAATGCAAGCGTTTTTGTAAAAACCGTAATATTTTCCACTGATTTTATTTAACAATGGGCGCGTTTTCACGGAATTTTTTCTTGAGAAAACTCCTGGTGACGGAGTTGTGGATCGAACACAATAGCGCTGGCAACGCCTTCTAGCGGTGGCATTGCCACCGGTGGCATTGCCACCTCAGTGTTAACCGGGCTTTTAAGTCACTAACACGCTAAAACCATTTATTTAGCGCAAAAAGTTATTAAAATGAAAATTTTTACATAAAATTAACAAAAAATTTTGGAAAAGAGCTCTGGATCTCCGAAAACCGTTTTTTTACATTTCAAAAATACTTTTATTATATTTTTACTTTAAAAAATAGGTCTTACTTTTACTTTACTTAAATAAAATTTTGACCGTTACTTTTACTTTTACTTTCCTTAAATTAAAAAATCACTACTTTACTTAAATTAAAATTTTTCAAATCACTTTTACTTTTACTTAAAATAATTGAAAATCACTACTTTTTACAACACGAACACAGAGTCAGACAGTATTCACTCTTATTCATCTACTCTTAGAGTATTCATTCTTCACGTTGGTAAAATTCAGATTGGTATTATTATTCCAACGCTCAAGTTTTATTCCTACATAACTACTACTTTCTTGGACTGATAGATCAACAATCGCAAATTCTATACTTTTTCGAATTTGTATTTGTTCCCTACACCTACAAATATAGACTTCTAAATTAAAAAAAGAATATTTGTTCTGTTGATTTATTTCGCATAAAGCAGGATACGCAAGGCCGTTGTTACTCAGCACTAGTTGCGCAAACTTAACCAAATACTACATACAACAATATTAACAAATATTAACATTATCACAATGTAGCTTGTCTTAGTCGGGACTCTATCCAAGGACCTTTAATTAAAGGCGTGCGTTCTGCCACTGCGCCACAATCTTGAAAAAATAAACGTTTATAACTGAAGCTTTATATATTTTGTGAAAAGTCTACATTTTAAAAATTTGGCGTTTAAAGTATTTTTTAAAAACGTTTTAACTACGCCATTTTAATTGGTTGTTTTATTTTCTATTTATTTTTACGAGGCCAGTTAGATTTATCTCTATGAATTTTAGGGTAACAAATTACGAAAACAAACCAAGTCCAAAACCAAAAAATTAAACAAGAAAAAAATTTTGCTTATTAAACAAGGAATCATGAAATCCAATGATGATCCACAGTAAGTTATAAGTATTTTAATTGATTTTATTATTTATTTATTTAACTTTCAATTTTTAAAATAACTAAATAAAATGTTAACAGCAATATCATTGTTTATATATCTCATTTAGGGTGGTTGAAGTTGAGAGCAGTAAGATCAAAAACTTGGAGCCGTAAGTGGGAGATTTAGAGGCCAAAATGTAATATCTCTAAGACCTATTCCTAAACCTAAGCAAAGGCCTAAATCTAATCCCAAACCATATTTTTTTATTTTTGCTTTAATGTTCCCAATTTCGCAGCTCGAAGTTCCCAAAATTTTACAAGTGCTCCAAATTTTTCTGCTAATGACTTTAAAGATCCCTTACTTTGTATCTTATTTTAAAAATTCCTTGGGAATTTCCATAATTATTCTGACCATATATCCATTTCGTACTTTTTTGCAATTTATAGTTATTAGAAAGCTTCACAAAATTATGAAAAATGAAGACCGCAAAATTTGGAATCCTAACTAACAATTTATAAGATAACGAAAATCTTAATTATGATTTTCGACGTTCAATATTCGAAAGATAATTTTCACATTGTGGTTTCCACACCGTCAATCACACTAACGGATTATATATCTCTCTGTTATGGTGTCACACCGTCAATCTCAGTAACTACTTATAGATTTCCTAACATTATTTACAAATTTATGAAACAAAAATTGTGCTCTATAACATTATTTTTGTAAATACTTTTAAATATGTAAATAACGTTATGTTTTTTTTGTTATTACACAGTGAAAGTGTTTATTAGACACTTAATATTTAGATACAAAACTCTTTATGGAATACAATCAAATTGGAATTTACCATTGACCCAGGAAACTTTCTCTCAAAATGAAAAACCTTGCTCTGGAGCCATTCCATTAGAAAATTCTCAACTTACTCCCGTAACAAAAAAAGATAAAAAAAAAAGATCACGTACCCTTTGCTTCCATTGTTCCATGGTTAGTATCGTTTTTTTTTTATATTTCTCTTTGACTTTCTAGCATTGTTCATCCGTTTGGGCATTGGTCATCTTGACCATAGTATCCCGGTCAGCAGGGACTGGTTGCGTTCTTGAACCTGGAAACTGTTGATGTCGCAGATATTTTTGACGGTGTGACCTAAAGGTTGTTCTGGAACTTCTTGCGGCCCATGGTTGGTGTGGCGGGGCAGGTCATTCTCCCATTGTGTGCCGGTTGTCTCGCTCAATTTCCTCTGCTAGAGATAGGTGGATTGAAGTAGGGTCATTGGTTCATTGTCGCAATTCTTTGTCGGTATGTATAAATTGTTCTGCCTATTGGAATCTGTGGGTCTGGTAGGGGTTGTGGATTGGCTTTTTGTCTTTCTTGACAAAATCCTGAAGGATCAATAGAGATATTGCGAAATGGTGTTCTAATCACGACCAATTGTCCCCTGACCGTTACTAGAACTCGATAAGTTCCTTGGAGACCTTGTTGTGCATTTGTTGGTTCTGCATTTCAGAAAAGTCTGCATGCATAAATCGAGAAACCAGATGTTGTTCTACCATCCCAGCACTTTGATAAAATGTGTCCATAGGCCAAGGGGATGAAAATGGAGGTGGGGCTTCAAGCGGTATCCCCATGGAAGTTTGCGGGGTTGCTGTTCTTGTTAAGTCATGTTTGTTTGTTTGTTTCTGTAGGCACCCAGTTATCGACTTTACGGATTAACTGTCTGTAAAAGAAAATACTGGTTGCTATATGGTAACGATTATTAAATGCGAAATTAAATTAAATGCGAAATTATTAAACTATAATAAATAAAATAAAATATAGCAGGACCCACCAGTATCACCAATACAGCTGAAGGCACTGACGCTGGAAGCGATTTTCTAACTCTTACTTCAGTCTCAGTAAGAGTCACTTCCTGTATGCTCAAAACCGGATATCTCAAAGTCATAATAGTATGATAACCTCAGAGTGATGAACAGACAATGAAGAAATTACCATGTT
The DNA here is from genome assembly GCA_030248175.1 of Microlaimidae sp. YZB2_3. Taxonomy (NCBI): domain Eukaryota; kingdom Metazoa; phylum Nematoda; class Chromadorea; order Desmodorida; family Microlaimidae; species Microlaimidae sp. YZB2_3. The sequence continues at coordinate 12,052 of JASAMX010026798.1, forward strand.
TTAGATTCTGTCGATGGACTGTAGGAACATAATGACTTTTTGGCACTGAGTTAATGAGGAGTAGAGAAGTTCTTTGAGTGTTGGGTTCTCTCCAGGCCAAATCGAGTAGCGGGATCCACTGGTATTTGGGCAGTTTCTTAGCATGTGGTTAACTGTTTCAGCTGAATGGCCACAGGTGCATTGCGCAGATGGTATCTTTTTAATCTTGGCAAGGAACTGATTTGTAGGAAAGCAGTTTAGGCGTAGACGTAGAATAATGACCTGTTCTCCACGGGTGAGCTTATTAATAGGGTCATTTTTCCTTTTCCTGGAAGGTAGTGCTCGTGCTGCTAGTCGTGCCGTTCTTGATTTGTTTTCCAGAACATCAGAGTACCACAGTTTGTTGGTTCTTTGTTTCAAGGCTGAACGAATCACTTCATATGGTAGGGCATTGATGGTAAGAGGTTCAGTTGCGTTTTTAGCCAAATCATCTGCTCGTTCATTTCCCGGTATTCCCATGTGGCCTCGGACAAATTGTATGGTGCAAGTACTGATTCGGTGGTTTGGGGAATCAAGCAGCTCTGTGATGGTCATAAGACATTGATGTGACAGTGTTTCAGGTGGCTTGATCCCCTGGAGAGCTTTTTGTAGTTTCAGGATGGATGTGAGACTGTCAGTAAAAATAACATTATTCAGATAGGCAGAAAACAGTTGTTGTACAGCCAAAATGATTGTTTGCATTTCTAAGTCAGAAATGTTCCAGAGGAAGTCAGCTTTCTGAGAAAGTTGAAAGATTTCCTGATTTTGAATAACACAACATCCACCTAACCCTGCATGATTGGGTTCGTATTTGGAGGCATCTGTGTATAAGTGGATCCATACTGCAGAGTCATAGATTGAGTCAATCGTCTTGGAAAACTTAATGGGGAAAGTTTCCACAAATATTTTCTCCATAAGATTTGACAGAGGGTTTCTAGTTGGAGGTGGCAGTTCCTGTATATCTTTGCGAGTGTAGCCCAGGATGAGTTCATTTACAGTTAGCTCACCAAACCAGAAACTAGACCGTTTCTGTAATCTGACTTTTTTGCAAGGTGGTAAATGATCATAATCGTCAAAAGCTGTCTTAAGGACATGTGGATGAGGTAGACGTTGAGCTTTGGCCAGAGTTTCAACATTTTTCCGTTCATAGGTTGACCTCAATGGGCTTGTGTTACACTGGATCTGGAGGGCATGAACTGATGTGGCAGGATGGGCACCACTCATAACCCTCAGGGCTTGATTCTGGACTCGTTCCAAGGCAGTGGTTTTGGTTCTACTAAGGTTTGAGGCCCATGAGCCAGATGCATACGTCAATACTGGTTTAACTAGTGAGATGTATAGTTGGCGTAGCTGGGTGAGAGTAATGCCCCATTCAGATCCAGAGAGACGCTTTAAAGAGGATATACTGGACTTGGCTTTGTTTATGATTCTTTTCACATGGTTTTTCCATGAGAGGCGTTTATCCATGATAACTCCTAAATAGGTTACAGAAGAAGAGATTGGGATTGGCTGGCCTCGAAACGTCACTGGTTGCACTTGATTGCAAAATTCGGAGTGGGCCAAGGTGAAAAGAATGGCTTCCGTTTTTGTCAAGTTCACCTGAAAATTGTGATTTTCAGTCCATGACTGTAATTTGTTCAAGGCTTTCTGCAGGGTGTTATGCAGGATAGTTTGGTCATGAGATTGTGATATATAGATGCAGTCATCAACGAAGCTGAATATTTTAACATCAGGTGGAGTAATTTCAGCTAAGTCATCCATTAGGAAGGTGAAAAGTAGTGGACTCAAGCAACTTCCTTGCGGTATTCCAACCTTGAAGTGGGCCCAACTGGAATGACTGGTACAGTATGTTGTTCGAATTGAGCGGTTTGAGATCCAGTGTATTAACCATTTCAACATTTTCCCATTTATTGATAAACTGATACATCGATTGATTAAGTCTAGATGCTGTACGCCATCGAAAGCATGTGAAAAATCAATTAGAGCTGCATATGATGACATTTTTGCTTGGAATCCTGTATGTATTGTACTTTCAATTGCAGTTATTAAGTCAGCAGTCGAATGAAATTGACGTCCCCCACCTTGGTTAATGTATCTTTTTCGGTTTGTTTCTGCCCAAGATATCAACCGATTTGATATTATTCTTTCTTCAAATTTGCCCATGGTGGAAAGAGAGGTTTGTTACGCATGCAGAATAGATGCTTCAATGTTGATGATTTGGTAGTTGCCTTTTCCCTCCATTTTTTCCCATGTAGTAATTCATTATGCTGGAAGTAAGAGTTGAGGAGTTTCGCTTTGGATTCTGCTGTATAAGCTGTTTTATTCTGCCAGGTGAGTGGGGTATTCATAGTGGTTTGTCGTTGTGATATAGCTTTTGTTTGTTGAAACAGTTGGCGGGGAGTCTTGATACGTGACACGCGGCGTCTCCATGATTCTCGGCTGTGTGTCAGAATAGCTCTGAAGACTTTACCACTAGCCAGTCTATACTTCATTCGGTTGGATGCAGAAGGAAATTGTAGCCTTGTTTTAAGAGCCTGTCTTCTTTCTTGAATAAGAGCTCGTACCGAAGCTGGAAGATGGTGATTATTTACATATCTTTTACGGAAGCCAGGAACATACTTGCGGCGTGCATGTAATAATATTGTGGTCAGCTTTTTGTTAAGCGCAGTGATGGACAGACTTTTGTAGTTTACTTTCTTTAGTTCAGTATTGACAAAGTTATTGTAGGCGCTCCAATTTGTTTTCCCATAGTTCCATAAGCGAGGTTTTCACTGGTTTCTAGGCTTCCGTTTGGTGGCTTGAATCTTTTGGGTTTGAAGTTGAAGTTGTATCACAGTGTGATCACTGCCCATAGTATCCAAAGTTGCGGCTTCATAGGTATTGAACATAGGCAAGTGTCTGAACATGAGGTCAGGTCGTGAGTGTGTTTGTGTTGATCTGTGATACAGACTTGGTGGTGGGGATTCTTCAAGGAAAAGGTCCAGCTGGCTGTCTTGAAGTGCTGTGTGCAGTCGGAGACCTGCTGGGTTGGCTGGGATTGGGCTCCAGTCAATGAAGTGTGCATTAAGGTCACCTGCAACTATGAAATTTCCAGTAGTGGTGGTCACTCGAGAAGGATCCCATTTCCTGTTTTGGGGTGGATTGTAAAGATTCACAATAGTTATTGGTGTATGCTTTGTTGATCCTGGGTCAGGATAGTAGAGTTTAATAGCCAGAGTTTCACAGGAATCTTCAGGTAGTGGCGGTGGAATGGTTTCTTGTGAGGAGCTGAAGTCTTTGTGTACAAGCGTCAATAGCCCTCCACCAGGGTGAGTTCCTCCTACCTGCTGTCGGTCCAGACGATGTTGTGCATATCCTGTAAACTAAATTTCAATTCCTGGTCGTAGAAAGGTTTCTTGAATACATACCACATGAGGGAGAGTGGAGTATAACCAATCTCTAAATTCACTTAACTTGTTGCGAAGGCCACAGCAATTCCAGGATGCTACTGTTAGATTAGTCATGGGATAGCATGCAGGTTCAGATAATCAAAGCAGCTAGACTAAATGAAACTAAACAAAACAAAAAACAAATAAAGTACAATTGCTATTAATAACTATAGTTTATATAGTTATAAAGCTGCGAAAGAAAGGTATGAATGACAATACTGCCACTAACCAACATACACTATGTATTTATTGAAAAACAATTTTTGTTTTATTTGTGGAGAAAACATTTAGTTGGTTTAGTAGAAGTATATTATCCCAAAAGCAAAGATAACCATATAAGAAAATAAATCATATCATATTCATGTGTACCCACAATAACATGGCAAACAAAACCACAAAACACATACATACATATACACTGGCATGGTACACTGCATACCCACATACATGCATGCAGGGGCGCATACCACACCACACATGAACACACACGTGCACGCACACACACGCATGTATACGCGCGCGCGCACACAAACACACTGCGTATAATAGCAACAGAGTTAAATTTATATATATATAAAAAAAAAAAAAAAAAACCACTAACTTACTGTGAAGTAACTAAAACAACCACCAACTAATGGGGTATGAGCTTACTTGGGTTGGGGTTACAAATATACCTAGTGGTAGGTTTATTTTAAATTTTGATTTACTTATGATGCCTTAAGAGAATAATATTAAGAAGGCTTAGGGTAAAGAGAAGAAATAAGAAAAGAAATTGAAAATTAATAATATTATTTTGTTAATGCCTAAGACCTACAGTATGATGGAAGAGACGCTTATAAAGGGAATATAACTTATTGACCGGAGAGGTAGTGGCCACAAGTAATTATTTTGGGTTCTTAAATTGTCATATTCTTCTTTTAACTACATTGCATACATATTCTGACCACTCCATTCTGGATGAAACCGAACAGTGTTTACCGCCTTCATTAGAATTTACAGTCTTCCTTGAATTCTTTGGAATTCTTCTTACTGGTTCTTGGCCCATCACCGATCTGCTAAAAACAACAAGAACAAGAGAGAGAACACAAAGATAAAACATAAGAGACAATAGTAAACCCAGTTAAAGCAAAACGAATTAAGCAATGTGCAGGTTAAATGGGGAAACTAAAGCAATACACTGTAACATATTTTAAGCATTGTGCCAAAATTAGGAGTAAGCTTTATGATTTTGACATACACTGTTTAAGTTTAAACTTCAGTAGAATATTTCATAATAGGTAGTGCTGCTACTGGGACAGAAACAGGATACCAAAAGTATTTGGTATGGCACGCTTAGATCATGGCAGTGCTAAAATAGTAGAATAATTTAGCGTAAGCAGTTGCGACAGTATACCAGAAAGCAGATACAGTTTGGAAGTGGTGTAGGTGCTGTAAATTTCCTTTGTCACAGTGCTAAAATAAAATATAGCATAGTAGTTGTATTATTTAGGAAAGAGAGTGTTCTACAAGATGCAAAGGTGTTCCATATTTCACTAAAGATTCACTACTAAGGAATGTATCGAGATTTTATCCATAATGAAGAAGTTGTTCTGGGTTGATGCATGATTGTAGGTATACCTCAGACAATGATGATGAGGCACATTCATTTCTGTGGGTAGTTTGAGTCTTATTTATTATTTTCATTGATTCTAATTTTTCTTTGGGTTTGCGGTCAATTTTCCTTGAAGTTGAGAGGTGGTGTACTGTATAAGCATAACTCCCAATAATATTTAATACTTTTGATGAGCTTCTCCAAAGGCAGGAGATCGAGATCCAAAAGACGGGAGCAGAGAGGAACCCAGACAAGAGGGCACACCACAACAACCTGATGAGTCTTTCTCCAAATCGGCATTGTGAATTATGTGCATCCAAAATTTTCCATTTTAATTCATGGTGTTTCTGGAGTTTATTCTCAAGTTCAGAGAAATTTCTTGAGTTTTCTGAGTGTTTGAAGATTGTATCATAGACCATGTTCATATTCTTTGTTCAGGTAATAAATTCATTTTGACCGTTGAGCACTCTGATGATCGCATTCCATTGATGATTATTGATCTAGATTTTGGCATACAGGAAGTAACTCTATGTTGAGATTGGTCCATGAAGCAGGAGTTAGCCCATACCGTGCTTGGCTTCGGAGCCGGTGTACCCGAGAAACTACCGACACCGGGGAGACAGGACCCAGGGCGGGAACCTCATCCATTCTCGAGACATGGATGCCATCTTTATTGCCATATGGGCGCAGCAGTATGTTGACAGTGTCATCATACCGGCGGCATATGCCTTTAAAGATGGGACATATGCCGCCGGTATGATGACACTGTCAACATACTGCTGCGCCCATATGGCAATAAAGATGGCATCCATGTCTCGAGAATGGATGAGGTTCCCGCCCTGGGTCCTGTCTCCCCGAGTAACAGGCAATAAAAGCTGGGCCTCCGCAAATTCTTTGCCGGGTCACAAGCTGGGTTTTTTGTTTCCTCTTCTTTTCCTTTTTTGGTTCCTCTTCTTTTCCTTTTTTGTTTCCTCTTCTTTTTCTCTTTTTTTGTTTTTTGTTAAATAACCCCGTCCGTCATACATACTAAACCCAAGGCTGCGCATTAAATTATATTAGAAACTGCGCAGCAAACAAATTTGCAACTTTTTATTAATGTATAAAAATTGCAAATTCATATTCAAGCACTTTTCCATATATACGTCTTTACGCCTTTGAAATTAGTAAAAAACTACTTAAAAAAATTTTTTTTCAAATATTAGGTTTTGCAATAAAACCACAATATTTTTCCATTTTTTTAAGGAAACCGCGCGTTTTCATACAATTTTCTCCTAAAACCGCTATATTTTCCGCTGAATTTTTTATGCAATGCAAGCGTTTTTGTAAAAACCGTAATATTTTCCACTGATTTTATTTAACAATGGGCGCATTTTCACGGGATTTTTTCTTCAGAAAACTCCTGGTGACGGAATTGTAGATCAAACACAATAGCGCTGGCAACGCCTTCTCGCGGTGGCATTGCCACCGGTGGCATTGCCACCTCAGTGTTAACCGGGCTTTTAAGTCGCTAACACGCTAAAACCATTTATTTAGCGCAAAAAGTTATTAAAATGAAAATTTTTACATAAAATTAACAAAAAATTTTGGAAAAAAGCTCTGGATCTCTGAAAACCCGTGTTTTTTTACATTTCAAAAATACTTTTATTATATTTTTACTTTAAAAAATAGGTCTTACTTTTACTTTACTTAAATAAAATTTTGACCGTTACTTTTACATTTACTTTCCTTAAATTAAAAAATCACTACTTTACTTAAATTAAAATTTTTCAAATCACTTTTACTTTTACTTAAAATAATCGAAAATCACTATTTTTTACAACACAAACACAGAGTCAGACAGTATTCACTCTTATTCATCTACTCTTAGAGTATTCATTCTTCACGTTGGTAAAATTCAGATTCGTATTAGTATTCCAACGCTCAAGTTTTATTCCTACATAACTACTACTTTAAAAGAATCTAAACTTGGACTGATAGATCAACAATCGCAAATTCTATACTTTTTCAAATTTGTATTTGTTCCTTACACCTACAAATATAGCCTTACAAATTATAAAAAAATATTTGTTCAGTTGATTTATTTCGCATAAAACAGGATACGCAAGGCCGTTGTTACTCAGCACTAACTGCGCAAACTTAATCAAATACTACATGCAACATTATTAACAAATATTAAAATTATCACAATGTAGCTTGTCTTAGTCGGGACTCTATCCAAGGACCTTTAATTAAAGGCGTGCGTTCTGCCACTGCGCCACAATCTTGAAAAAATAAACGTTTATAACTGAAGCTTTAATATATATTTTGTGAAAAGGCTACATTTTAAACATTTGGCGTTTAAATTATTTTTTAAAAACGTTTTAACTACGCCATTTTAATTGGTTGTTTTATTTTCTATTTATTTTTACGAGGCCAGTTAGATTTATCTCTATGAATTTTAGGGTACCAAATTACGAAAACAAACCAAGTCCAAAACCAAAAAATTAAACAAGAAAAAAATTTTGCTTATTAAACAAGGAATCACGAAATCCAATGATGATCCACAGTAAGTTATAAGTATTTCAATTGATTTTATTATTTATTTATTTAACTTTCAATTTTTAAAATAAATAAATAAAATGTTAACAGCAATATCATTGTTTATATATCTCATTTAGGGTGGTTGAAGTCGAGAGCAGTAAGAGCAAAAACTTGGAGCCGTAAGTGGGAGATTTAGAGGCCAAAATGTAATATCTCTAAGACCTATCCCTAAACCTAAGCAAAAGCCTAAATCTAATCCCAAACCATTTTTTTATTTTTGCTTTAATGTTCCCGATTTCGCAGCTCGAAGTTCCCAAAATTTTACAAGTGCTCCAAATTTTTCTGCTAATGACTTTAAAGATCCCTTACTTTGTATCTTATTTTAAAAATTCCTTGGGAATTTCCATAATTATTCTGACCATATATCCATTTCGTACTTTTTTTGCAATTTATAGTTATTAGAAAGCCTCACAAAATTATGGAAAATGAAGACCGCAAAATTTGGTGTAAAATCTAAAGTTAAAATTATTTTTACTCGAATTCGTAATTTCAGATATAAGACTTATATTACAAGGAGAATATAGCGTTAAAAAATATGTATAATTGGTATAAAACGATATCATTGTCAACAAATACGTTTAATTGTTGCACTCATTAGGCTTTAAAACGAAAATTATGTTAATAGATAGGTTTTAATCTTAGTGATGCAAAAAACACAGCTGTTGTCATAGGTGGAAAGAAAAAAGTCAAAAAAGGTTTTAAACTGCTAGGCGAGCCCAGATTTGCATAGCAAAAGTTAAATGTTGAAGTAGGAATATAGTAAAATATGAAAGCTACACTTTCAATTTAAAATGTAATTATGATCTTATTAGTGTTTTTTGTGAAGCTCCGGAGGTCCGTCATATTTTTGTACTAATTTCATTAAAAAGTAATTTAACAGATTATTTTGTCAAACTTTTTGGGAAACTAAGTTTTTTAAAGCTTATTAAAAATGATAAAAATAATCCTAAATCTTCGTATTAAATAAGTTAAAATAATTTATAAATCAGAGGTCGGGAGCTGTTTACTCGCTTTAAATGGTCAGAAATAATTAATCAAACTAACGCTTTTTATTATAATTTACAAAATCAATTTGTAAACTGAACGTTTTTATAACATTTAACAATATTTCAACAAATTCAGAAGGTTCCAAATGCTGACTTAATTTCGGTGATTAATTTAATATGTTAAAAACATACTTTAGTAAATAACGGCTGAACAGTGAAGCAAAAGAAATAATAGCATTAATAATTGGTGTTTTTTCTGTAGTTTGTGTAAATATAATCATTAAGGATTTTCACTTTCTAAAACTTTTACTTTCTAAAGTTCACTTTTAGTTTATAAAGGACGTTGAAATGATAATAAATAAATAGGAAAAAAATGATTACAACTGTTTACTGACTACAACCCATATTACAACTGCTAGTTTTTTGTATGATTATTCTATTATAAGTTTGCATTTTTCTATGAAAATTTCACCGCATTCATTCTTTCACACAAACTATTGTAGTGAAAAGGCTTTATTTTGGGCACCATTAATTTGCTCCAGATAGATTACGTTTCATTATTTTGTGTACTTATTGTTTTATTATTACCTTAAACTATGAAAAAACTTTTTTTCCAATAATTGTTGGTCAAAATCATCGATCGCTATTGGTTTGAATCTTGACTCTAACCGTGAAAATATCAGTATAATATTGTCATAAAAATTAAAAAAGTTACATAATATTTGCTTGCTTTTCATTAAAAGCTTTTAAATTTAAATATAATAAAATGTAAGCCGCGTGTAAATTGCATCGCGGTTCTATCAACCTTTAAGTAGGTTAAAGTCGCGGTGCGGAGTCAAACTTTTAGTTTTCGAGTTTAATAATTTTTTCTGAAAACCTTACCCTGACCCCAATAGCCCACAAAATTTTTTCAAAAAAATATCTCCAGTGTTTCAAGAGTTATGACCCCACAAAATGGCGTTTATGACAATTCTGTACATGAAAGATTGCGCAATGAGTTTAGCGATTTAAGTTAGAAATTATGTACCCCAAGAAGCGGCTATTTTCTACTTTAATTTGATACCTTAATCGTTAAGATTGGTGCAGATCGATCTATTTTTTCGCTAAAAAAACGAAGTGAAGGAAAAAAGGTTGGACGAACTTCACAAAATCACTGCCGTCGTTTGACGTTTTTAACGAAAAAGTTGCGGGTTTTTTGTACAGGAAACGCAATATTTTGACAAATATTGAACCAATCATAACGATCAAAGTATCAAATTAAAGAAGAAAGTATTCGCTTTCTTTGAGTGCATAATTTGTAACGTAAATCATTATATCCATTGAGCAATCTGTCACGTACAGAGTTGTCAAAAAACGCCTTTTTTTGGGGGTGGGGGTCATAACTCCTGAACCACTGTAGATATTTTGTTTAAAAAAATTTTGCGAGCTATTGGGGGCAGGGGTAATGTTTTCACAAAAATTATCAAAATCAAAGACAACAAGTTTGACTCCGCACCGCACCTTTAAGCAACATTAGTTTCGGTGGATGAGTGGTGTAACGTGCTTGCTATTAGTTAAACTAAATTTACTGATTCCACATTATAGTCCAATCTTGGATTACGCAACTTTAGTTTATTTTTCAGAAATTTTTGGCTTATTATTTAATTTTTTTTTTGATTTTTTATTTTTTTGTGTTTAAAATATTTTTATATTTATTTTCAAACGATTTTATAAAAAGTATTTGCTAATATGCGACAAATATATAAAAATAATAATTTTTCAGCTGTATCCATCTTTATATGCGTTAAAAATTTAAAAAATTCTAATATTAATGTTTGTAATCAAATTATTTAACCAATTGACGGTATGTAGCTGCTGTTTTTTTTTATGTTTTTTAAACTATCATGAGTGCCCTAACATTCAGGCAGATTTTGTTTTTACTGTTTTTTTTTCAATTTAAAATATAAAAAAATATTCATTAAAATGGAATAAGTTATTTTCAGAGCTTTTTTTGAAAGTAATGCTGGTTGTAATAAAAACCATGTCACGTGAGAAAAACTTTTACATTGAAAAAAATCAATAAAAAACGCCTCTATTTAACACATTGGTTTTAAGGCTTTGGTATAACTATTTAATAAAATGTATGTTACGTACCAATTAGGAGAATTAAATATGACCCCTGGAGATTAAATTTAAACCCCCGGGGGTTAATTTAAATCTGGAAGTTAAATTTGGCACCACGGAAGGTTAAATGTCTGTAGCTTTAATGATTATGTGAGCAAACCTTTTGATACATAAAAAGGTTGATTCATTCATACGTATGATTCCTACTTATGATAAAAAAACTTCCTTTGGACTTCGTCCAAAGGACCATTTTAGAAAAGCCAAAACGACCTTTGGACTTTTTTCCTTTGAGCAAAGTATGAATGCTACTTGAAATTTGTATTTTGGACAAATACATCAAGATTTTAAAGACCCTCAAAATGTCATAGTATTCGTGATCACGTCATATATGTTTTGCTTTGTGAGAATGGTTGTGGTAGGAGGACTGCTTTAGCTTAAACCAATCAGCGCTTGAGAAAAAATTGATCTCCAATGAATGAGAGATCCCAATTTTTTTCCTAAGCACTAATTGGTTAAAAGTGATTATACAGTATCATAACTCTGTGAATATATTTAACGCTCAACAACTTCCGTTTCAATGGGCGGGTTTTGACCATCGCGAAGGCCAAAGGATAAGAAGTATGAACACGTTGTATTTTGGACTTTGTCTTTTGTACAAAGTTCAAGGGTCAAAGTCCAAACGATGTTTTGACGCCGTGTCTGTCCTTTGGACACAGTCTTAAGGACTTTTGTCCTTTAGATTTTGTCTAAAGGACATTTTGTCATAAGTATGAACCAGCCTTAAAGGCCGGTTCACACCGGAGTGGCAGCTGATAGCTGATAGTGAACGCGCGCGTTTACATCATTACACTCTCATTGTTGCTGCGGTGTAAACTGTGTGCGCTGTGCGTCACCTATCAGCTGCCACTCCCGTGTGAACCGAATCTAAGAATACATAAGAAAAAAAATCCCTATGTATTTAATTTTGACCTTTTCCGTGCATCGCTTTGAAATTAAATAGTTGAAGTTCCGTATGTCTATGTAAGAAAATGATGACACATCATGCTATTGTTAACATAGCAATGCGAGCGAGCCGGAAACTATGGTTTCATGTTTTTCAAAACATTTTAAGGCATATTTCCCAAAACTAAGGATATAAAAACTGAAATTTTCATGTGCTCTCATCCCACCTAAATTTTACAAATCCTATGGCTGCAATTTACCTTAATTTTATATTTCACGTACCTAATTCTTTGTAATACAACATTTAAATTTTTACTTAAGGAAATCTAAAAAAGTAGGTTATATAAATATACATATGACATATTTTTTACAAATATTTGTTTAAGCCAGTGCACTTAAAAACAAACAATTTACAGGGAAGTAGTGTATTTATGTGTTTTTGTTATTCTATATTAAGATATAGGAATGTCAAATAGTGTTATTGTGTCTGTTAAAATCTAAAAATTAACTCTGGGATAAAAAAATTAAAACGCCCGGGTATGGTTCACGGCATATAAACATTTTATCATATTTCTACGCCCATTATTTTTATTAATATTTCTGTTTTTGTTGTAAAAAATTGTTTTTGATTTTTTTAAGATTTTTCTGATTAATATAAAAAGATTTATTTATGGTCATAAAGATGTTGAATGACTTATTGGGATTTTTTTCACTGCAAATCTGCAGAAGGTATTCCACGCTGGTGCTGCTCAGTGTTAAAATCGGCCTGTCGTTGCCAGTCCGCGTGAAATTTCACACTGAAAAGTGGTGGCGCGGAATGCCTTCCGCAAATTTGCGGCGCTTTTTTAACTAAAAAAATCCCAACCCTTTTTTACTAAATGTTCTACAGATTTAATTTTTTTGTTTCAATTTAATTTTTGGGCACATATTTTTCCTGTTAATACGCAAACAAAATGCGTGTGCGGCATTGACTTTTCATTGACATAAATAGGAAATAAAGGTTAATTAAGCCGTTAATTAAGGGTCAATGTATAGTGACCTTCACCGTATTATGTTATTATAGCAATGCTTGAAAGCTTTATTTTAGTGTGAAATCCAATAATATAACATGTTGTAATGGCCTTATATGTTTGTTTACCAATTTACTTTTTATGTTTCGCGATTTCATTGTGCCGTCCTAGTTTACTATTTATCTAAGAATCCTTATATTTTTTAATTGTTTTTTAGTTTTCTTTAAATTTTATAATCTCATAGTAATTTTACAAATTAACCTATATTATTTTTCTGTAAAGCATTTACACTAAAAAGAATAAAAGTAAACTAAAATTACATTATGTTAAAGTTTAGTTCTTGAAGCTTTATTGGTTTAAATTGTAAATATGGTTAAAAAAAGAAAATTAGAATTGGTTGGTGGTTGTGGTGGTGGTTTCTAATACTTCGCAATAGCAAGATTGCATAAGAGTAGAGAATGTCCGACTGTGTGGTACAATGTTGTTCCAATTATAGGTAGATTATTCCACAGTGTAGATTTTTTTATCATGTAAAAATTCTACTACGACCTGTGGAATAATCTACATGTTAATTTTTTTTACGGAACACAAGATTATTCTACATGTTAACCGCGAATTCGCAAACAAAAACTGCGAACGTAAAACTCTTTGATAAGGTTTTTTTCCTAATATTGTCAAATATTCCACGTTTTTTGTTGAATCCTACGTAAAAATTATTTTACATGTTGAAACATTATATGTTTCTAATAATTTAAATTATTCGACAGTATTATGTAAAAAATTTTATCTATGGATTTTGCGCTTGCAATTTTTTATTTTCCAAACTTCCAAACTTCAAGGGCTAAAACCTTTCCCTCCAAAACTTTTTTTTGTTTGTTCTAACTGCAAAAAAACTGCAAACGTAAAATCCTCAGATAAGGTTTTTTTAACGTACTGTTGTCAAATATTCTAAGTTTTTTGTTGCATCGGACGTATAAATTATTTTATACGTTAAAACGGGGAATATTTTGATTAATTTGAACTATTCAACAGTGTATTATGTAGAAAAATTTCATCAAGGAGTTTTACATTCACAAATTTTTATTTCTACATGATAAAAAGTCTACACTGTGGAATAATCTCTCTATAATTTGAACAATTGTTTAACAAACAGTCGGACATTTTCTACTCTTCTGCATTCTTGGCAATAGTTTACTCTCAGAAATTTAATTAAATTTTCAAAATTGCATTATTTTGTGACTTTAATTGAATTCATTTAATAAAATAAATTTAACTTAAAAAGTAGATTAATTTTGACTCTGGGGGGTCAAAGTTGCCCCCGCGGGAGGTTAAATTTCTGTAAAAGCAAATCACGGTTAGGGTTAAAATTTAATACGCAGTGATACATTTTTTATGAATTCTGGATGGTCTAAAATAGTTTACTCAAAATTAATCATAGCTCTAAAACTACCTTTGCATTAAATAGTTGTGGGTTATGGTATTTTATTAAAATATATAACTTGTCTATTGAAGAAAAAGCTAAATTACTTGTCTTTTGAAGAAAATGATGTTACATAATAAAATAACAACAATTTAAACATTAAAACTATTGTTAACAATTTAAAACTCTTAAAAGCTTTATAAAGGCGGAAACTTGGTTTTATACATTTCAAAACACTATTATGGGTATTTGTTTGTCAATACTAAGAATATACTAATCGGGAATTTCATGTGCCCACACCCCACCTACATTACACAAAGCCCATCAATTACCTTGATTTCCTTGGTTACAAATAACCTTGGTTTTACACTTCACGTACAGTAACTAATTCTTTAAAATATTTTTTCGAATTCAACAGTTTAATTTTTACCTAATCAAATCTAAAAAAGTAGGTATTATAAATGTATTGTATATATACAATTTATTGGTATACGGAGTCCTTTAGAACACGTAAAAGCAGCAAAAAGCAGTGCAACGGACTCCTCACTTTTATCGTCTTCTTTGCATTCGAGAAATACTGGACATAATTTTAGTTTTACGAAGTTTCTAGCGCGTGATAATAATTATTTTGCTCTTCGTTTTAAAGAAGTTTGTTTTCTATCAGCTAATAAGGATCATAACGATTTTCTAAATATTTATAGTACCAAAATAAGTAAATTAGTACCGGATATCTATTAAGTTTTATTGCAAAAATTTAAATTGTAAAGCGAATTTTTAAACTTATAATTTTTATATATTTTAATATTTTTTCTCGTGTTTTAGTGTGTTTTTAATTTATAACATTATATATTTTTTAGATTTCCTGACGAAGGCCTGTGTTTTATCAGGTTGAAACGTAGAATAAAGCTATTTTCCTACTTATTTCTG
Source organism: Microlaimidae sp. YZB2_3 (assembly GCA_030248175.1). Lineage (NCBI taxonomy): Eukaryota > Metazoa > Nematoda > Chromadorea > Desmodorida > Microlaimidae > Microlaimidae sp. YZB2_3. The sequence continues at coordinate 27,057 of JASAMX010026798.1, forward strand.
TCTTAAAATGCCATACAACAAGCTAACGATTTTAGTACAATTTATTGCTTTATATATATATATATATATATATATATATATATATATATATATATATATATATATATATATATATATATATTTACAAATATTTGTTTAAGCCAGCGCACTTAAAAACAAATTAGCGAGAAAGTATTAATGTGTTTTTGTTATTCTACATTAAACTATAACAATGTCAAATACTGCTTTTGTGTCTGTTAAAATCTCAAATTCAACTGTATGATTATCTCTAAAATAAATCTTCCGGGTATAGTTTACGGCGTATAAACATTTTAACGTATTACCATGCCCATTACATTTATGAATAAAATACTACTTATTTTTTATGTTTCGCGATATTATTTTTGCTGGTATGTTTAATTAACTTATTAACTGCCTCCCTAGTTCAATTTTTGTCTAAGAATCTTTATATTTTTAAATTGTGTTAATTTTTTTTTTAATTTTATAAGCTCACATAGTTGTTTTACAAAATGATCTGTACTATTTTTCTGTAAGCAGTTTTACTAAAAAAATAAATTTGGGGATTAAATTAACGTTAAAGCTTTATCTATTTAAATAATAAATATGTAAAAAAAAGAAAACGAATCATGTAACTTTAGTTTAGACTGAAAAAAACGCAATATGTATCAATGTACATATGTAATCAATCAATTAATCCATTGTGATTGTTTTTTTTTTTGGTTTTTCAATTGTAAACAAAATCTAATAATAGGTTTTTTATCCAAATTAATTTTACCGATATGACTTTGATTCCAACATCGATTTAAAATAAATAGAAAACAGAAAGAAAAATATAAGAAATAAAAGAAAAACTAAGGAATGTTATATTAAATATCAAAATATTTGTAAATTACTATCTCTTAAAAAGAATTAGATCTACTATAATAATAAGTCAACAGTGATTTGGTGCAAAAACGCACCCTAGAAAAAATGCACCCGCGAAAAAAGGGCCCGATTAGTGTAAAAACGCCAAAAAACTATGAAAAAACGCACCCGCCTATGAAAAAAGGGCCCCATGACGGGAAAAGTCAAAAGAAAAGAACGCACCTTAGAAAAAATGCACCTGCGAAAAAAACCCCCACTAGTGTAAGAACGCTGAGAAACTATGAAAAAAACGCACCCGCTTATAAAAAAAGGGCCCCACAATTAGAAACTGTTTTTTTGTTACGTAAACAGGTAATCTGCGAGAAAAAAAGCATGTCCATGGGAAAAATTTTTGATGAAGCGGTGATAATTCAAAAAAGTACGAACACTATAAACAGCTTGTTGAAAGTATGAAATGTAAGTAGTATGAAAGGAACACATTTTTTAAGAATACATAGCTTGTGCAACTAAAAAATTTACAATATTCATGTAACAGAAGTAAAAGGTAAAAGGAAACAAGTGAATTAAAATTAATATGTAACATTACATTTTTTTAAATATAGCAGAATAAACTTGTAAATGCTTTGTAAACACAAATAAAAAAATTGAAACTGAAAGACATAGGTTTAACGGTTAAAATAACAAAGAACATATTTTAATAGTTTGCCATTAATCAGAACATATTTTAATAGTTTGCCATTAATCTTCTTGGTCAATATCTTCGCGGATTTATAGTTATTATAAGATCGAAAAAAATTTTAAACGGCAACGGTCACGCAGAAAATCAAAAATATTTTTTCTATTTTTTATAAAGACATTACGGTAATAAGTTAGTTTCTAGGTTTATAAAAAAATTTTTCTCGTATTTTTAAGCTACCAATACGGTCCAATGTATTCGATTAAAACATCTTTAAAAAATTTTTTAAAGTGATTTTAAAATTGTTTAAGATTACTCTACTTACCTTCTGAATAAGTTGAATTCGTAAGTTATAGTGTTTATACAAAAAAGTCAAAAAAATCTCTAAATCTTCATTTTGCTCACAAACATACTGAAAAGAGCTTTTTATTTTTTTTATTTTAACGATTCAAAACACTGGGAATAACGCTGATTTTGTACACGTTTTTGAAAATTCATCTCTTATTTGAAGGTTTATTTTTAAGTTTAAACTTTTTAAACTCTCGCTTGAATTATTTTAAAAACGGACAAAAAAGGGCAAAATCCAAAAGGAAAAGTCCAAAGGACAAAAGTATGAATACTTTGTCCTTTGGATTTTGTCCTTTGGACTTTTTCCTTTGGACTTTTCTCTTTGGACTTTTCCCTTTGGATTTTGTCCTTTGGACAAAGTCCAAAGGACAAAAGTCCTTTGGACTTTGTCCAAAGGACGTTTTGTCATAAGTATGAACCAGCCCTTAAGGTTAGATTTAGGTTTCGCTTAGGCTTAGGTACACGTTTTTGATGAATTTTTTGCGGTACGTTTTTGTGGACTAGGTTTGTATGAAAGTTATTAGCGGTAAATAGGATTTATTCTCTCATTTACAGTCCTTTTTTTTCTCTTTCTGAAAAATTTTTTTTCTCTTTTTTTAATATCTTTAGATCATCGAAAAGTGGACTGGGTCCAAAAAAAAACGGTTCCAGTCCACTTTTCCGATGACAAAATTGGATATTTCCAATGATAAAAACGGACCAAGTCCACTTTTCCGATGATCAAAACGACAGGCCGGTCTGCGTAAAAAACGGACCCGGTCCAAAATGGAAAGTTTTATGAATAGCACGGTAGGTTTTTGTATCATTTATCGGATGGGTACACACAATAAATTAAATGTTTTATTTTGTATAATAATAATTTTACTCCGCTCGACGATAAACAAGCATTTAAAATGCACAAATTTGATTTAATTACTTTAAATATTAAAAAATGGTGTTTTATTTATCGGATAGGTATAACTGATATTCATATGCGCGAGTTTTACTCAGCGCATTTTTTCCCCTTTTAATCGCACGCACTCCGCTGTCATTTAAAAAAAAAATGTTACCCATGTCTTGAATTGGTATAATAAAACTTTTTTTAATTTTTCTAATTCATTTTCTGATTGCATGTTAATCCTTTGGACTTTTGTTCGCTTCATATCCGCAGAAGGTATTCCGTGTCACCGTTGCTCTGTGTTAAACTCCGAAAAATTATTTCCCGTTGTGGTGTTTTTAATATTTTTATATTTTATAAAAAAATTTAGTTGAAGCTATATATTCATTTAATAGTTGTCGATAATTGTCATCTTTAGAGAATGATGGCAACGATTTAATAGCAAAACTGAATTTAATAAAATTATCTTTGTTCTCAGTTTTCAAAAACAATTTTGTTCCTGATCCGTTTAAAACTCTGTTTCATTTATCAGAGAAGATATAAACAATAACTTAAATATTACTACAGAAAGAAAGCGTTGCTGCGGGGTTTTTCCGGATTTTCAAAAAAGGAGCTTTAATCTTGGGCTCATAGCTCCAGAACATACCTAATTAATGTTTTGTAAAATAATAATTTTACTCCGCTCGACGTTAACCAAGCGTTTAAAAATGTTTATTTTTAATATTGCGACAGAATTTAAAAGCTTTGTAATAAGTTTTTTTCAATTGAGGAGCCTGAAATAAAATTTACTTTTAATTTTAAACTTTTTGAGTTTTGAATTGGTAATAAAAACTTTTTAATTTTTCTGATTCATTCTTTTTCTGATTGTAAAGCTATGTTAAACCTTTGGGATTTTTTCAGCTTCATATCCTTAGAAGGTATTCCGCGTCACGGCTGCTCTGTTTTAATATCCGCGTCCGGACGAGAAAGACCACGGAGTTTAACACAGAGCAACGCTGACGCGGAATACTTTTTGCGGGTATGTAGCGCTTATTGAGCAAAAGAATCACAAAAGTTTATTTTTGTAAATCCATGTTCGTTTTTATGTTAACCGTTTTTATGTAAACTGTGTTAAGTTAGATTTTATCTGCTTCAAACTATAGTTCTGATAAAGGGTTATTTTGCTACTGCAGGTTTAAAAAAACAAACCCGTCTGTTATTAAGAAGTAAAACTTATTGCTTTTTTCGCATTACTGTTTTTAATAACAAATCGCCTATTTTTGGGGTATATTTCGGGTATTTAGTTATTTATTTTGGGTAAAATAAAGAGAAATTTTGTGACTGAGCTATTTTCGTCGCCTGTTTTTAACCTGCCTGAGCGCGGGGACGACAAGCGCGGGGAGGCCGGGCGCGGTCACACCGGCGTGGCGCCACCGGTTTCAGACCAAGGGTTTTAGGGAGGAGGGTTTTACGCATTTTTAATTGAATGCAAGAGCACATTTTTTGTAATATTTATTAATTTGTCTCATATTTATTGAACAGTTTTGTTTTCAATTTTAGTCTCGTTTCATTTAGCTCGATAAATTTATAAGAACAAACCTATATAATCGGTAATAAATTCTTAAATTATCTTGGCTGCTTCTCGTTCAATCACTAAAATAATTCCGTACGTGTAATTAACTTAACCACAATATATTATATAAATCCATACCAACGTCGAGTATAGCTAATTTAGAGGGTATTAGTATAATCAAGAATATATAACCTAAGAGAATGTCCGACTGTACATAAATTTTTGACCAAATTTTTGCTAGAAAAATAGCACTTGCAAACATTTGTGCGACTTTTCTGTCAAAAACTCCGCCATTGTCTGCTAATTTTTCTGCGCTGCGATTTTTAACACAGTATAGCCCGGTTCACACTGCTGCGATAGGCGACAGGCGATAGGCGATAGGCTCCTGTCAGTTCACACTGCTGCGATAGGCGATAGTAACTTGCGATAGGCGATTGGCGACAGGCGATAGTGTTTGGATCAAAGTTCTAATCTTATCGCAATTTTGCGATAGGCGACAGCCAAAACAAAGCAGTTTTAGCATATTACGTGCGAAATTCGTAAATCAACAATAAGTAATTTGACAAATAATTATTAAAATACAGTTTTTAATCTTTATTAAAAATTATGTCTTCAAAATGAATTTTAACTTTCATCAGTTTAACCGGGAGTTTTTTTAAATGAGGTTTATATAAATTTTTATAAAAATTGTACACTGGGCACTGTTTTAAAAAAGTTATACAAACATTTGATCTATTTGTAAAAATACGGTCGGTTTTTTTTTCAGCCCAATGTGTGTATATAACACTAGGATTTTTAAAGTTACAAAGAAAAAATTGACATTTACAAATAAAGATGGACATTTACAAAAAAAATCGAATGCTTATAATTTTTATAAAACAGTGCCCTGGGGCCTATTTCATAAAGTTTTTGTAATTGTAAATTAATAAACGGATTTAATTTCTTCTCATTCTATTAATTAAAAAATACGTACATAACTTTGAAATTTACGGAATTTATAAATTAGTAATTTCTTAGATTCTGAACGCAATTTTAATAATATACTTTTTTATTAAAAATACAAAAGAAAAATATGCGTTTATTAATTTACAGATGTAAATTAATTACAGGCCATTTTTATGAAATAGGCTCCTGGCCTTGAAAAATATACCGTAATTTGAAACATAAAAAAAGGTCATATGCTTAGATTAGTGATGTTTCTACCCTCCAATATTATCCTCCGAAGCTTCAGTCATTTAGAGCGGAGAAAGCTCCAGAATTCCGGAGCTTTCTCTGCTCTAAGTGGCTGCCGGAGTTCCGTTCTTTAAACAAGCGATATCATTTTGGGAGCTTGAAATCTGTTTAAAATACTTGATAAAAAATAATATTCTCCTTTCTGAACTGTTTGGTTGATAAGACAACCCACTATGGCCAATTTTCTTTTTTTTTTGTCGTCGTCTTAAAATAACTAAATTTTATTCTGTAATATCATCCAAAATTGCGTCTGAATGCGAGATTTTTTCTAGAATTAAAAACTAGCACAACTTTTAAACACTGTTTAAGATTAAAACAATACACTATCGCCTATCGCAATTTTCTTTCAGTGTGAACTGAACGAAACTATCGCCTATCGCCTGTCGCCTGTCACCTATCGCCTTTCTCCTATCGCCTGTCGCCTATCGCAGCAGTGTGAACCGGGCTTATGAGTTTTATTGCAGTGCGGACTGCGACTTTTTTGCACTCAATACTGCTTTATTCGCATTGCGATTATTTTAGCACTGCGAGTCTGGCTGCACAACAAAAAATACAGACGCTGGTAGACATTTTCAATGGAGTAAAACACTTCAAAATTTGTTTTAATTAATTTTAAAACGTTGGAAAATTATTTTATTTTATTAAAACTAAAAAGTTTTGACATCTTAACGTTAAAAAAACAACTTTTACTCATTTAAACACAAAATTTTTGCTTCGCTTCGTATTTATTATTTTGTTGTGCAGCTGGGCTCGCAGTGCGAATAAAGCAGTATTAATTGCAAAAAAAGACGCAGTCCCCACTGCAAAAAAACTATCACTGTGTTAAAAATCGCAGCGCGGAAAAACTAGCAGAAAATGGCGGATTTTTGCGAGAAAAGTAGCACACGGACTTGAAAGTGCGACTTTTCTTGCAAAATTTTGGTCAAAAAATTAGTTTGCAGTCGGACATTCTCTTGTGTTTTATATTCTTGATATAATATAATGTATTATTTATATTATACCTTCACTTATTTAAAAAATATTTAAACTTAAGCTTTGTGTTGTAATCAAGACTTCGTATTACATAAATATAAATAAATAGAAATTTACATTTTATACTATGATGTTTCACCGAGCTTTGGTTTTTCAGAGCTTAACCCGGTAAGGACGGATCTTGAACCTGCCTCCGGAAGATTGGAGGCAGGTAGGAGGCAGGTAAAACAAATTCGGAGGCAGCATAGAGGCAGAGTGGAGGCAGGTAGGAGGCAGGGTGGAGGTAGGTAAAACTGTCTCTGAGGCAGGTAGGAGGCAGGTGACCGGCCTCCTATGTTGAAGCATATACAGGTTAGGAGGTAGATAGAAGGCAGCTAAAACTGCCTCGGAGGCAGGTAGGAGGCAGGGTGGAGGCAGGTAGGAGGCAGGTATGACGCAGGTAAAGCCTGTTTTCCCAATTCAAGCACCCCGTCCTTACTGGTTAAGAACCGCGAGAGGGATGGAGGAGCTTCCTAGTTTATATCAAACATTTTAAATATTTAAAGTATATTATTACAATAAATAATCGTTTTCGATCTAATTAGTTTTTAAAACCTGTTAAAGATAAAGTTTTTTCGTGAATTTGCGTTTAAAATACCTTAAAAATATATTTCATGGTAAAATGGCAGAGTTTCGGAATTTTCTTATTTTTAGATCCTCTGGAGAATAATGTTTACAGATAACAATATCACTATTTCATTCTATTTTCTTATAACATAAATCATTAAATCTAAAATAGTCTTGTGTACATATGATGTTACTGTCAAATTATTCTTTAATATATGTTTCATTTTAATTACATTTTCAGGTTCAGTAACGTCGTCAATAAAAGAATAATGTCAAAAAATTGTTCAATTAGCATTCTTTCCAACGAAAAATTTCCAAATTTACGGTGTATTTATTTATTTTCAGTCTTATCAGTGTACAGATTCCAGTATTTTTTAAAACGCAACCATTTTCTAAAAATGCGTATTATGATAAATTTAAAATTAAGTATTTCAGTTTCAATTTTCTTGCTCGCCAGATATGGACACTTAAGCCATACTTCGTCCAAAGTGTCCAAAGGTCAATGTTGACAAACTAAAATTGTCAGTTGGACAACCCAAAAGTGTCCTTTACACAGTCAAAAGACGTCCAAAAGATATTCCAACGTGAGCGTTGGACTGTCTTTTGGACGTCCTTTGGAAGTCATTTGGACTGTCTAAATGACAATTTTACTTCGTCTAGATTGTCCTTTGAACACTTTTGACAAAGTATACGAACCAGGTTTTAAATAATTTTTGGACCGTATATAAATATAATTATTTTTAATCACAATCGAATTTTCTTGCGTATATACTTTATTCGTGAACATTTTTTTAAGGAAACTAATAATTTGTTAATTACAACTCAGTCCATTGTGACAGCTAAATTTTGTTATAGTACTACTGAAAAAAAATTATTTTCTGATAAAGGTTAAAGGAGCACTGTCACAAATCAAATTCCTATAACGCCCGAACCGGACTGCTCCTTTAATACTAAACCGATTCAGCTGAAGTTTAAAAATGTTGTAGCCTTGTAGTGGAGCACTCTAAATACCAAAGTTGAGTTAGGTAGGTTTGGTATTAAAGGAGCAGTCCGGTTCGGGCGTTATAGGAATTTGATTTGTGACAGTGCTCCTTTAAGTACGGGGTTTTCGGAGCAGCAAGCAAGGAACAGGCAAGTAACTTGGTACCATTAAAAAATTTTGGAAGCTCGGAGCCGCGAAATAGAACTTGGAGCCGAAAGTAAAATATTTCTTTCATAAATTTTTGTCCCAAAGCTACAGAAAATTATTACACACCACGGGCCTGTTATTTGATATATTAATTCTTCTGAAAAAAAAAAACTTAAACAATCCTTTACAAAATGTTTAAAACTTAGCAACGTTTTGGGCGCTTTTTGGTGGTCGTTTTTAAATAGCAGATAGTCTATAAAAATTTGTAAAAAATAACGTGCAAAATTATTTTTAATCAGTTTATTTTGATCTTAAACAAAAAAATTGGAGCAACAAAAGGTATAATGAAACATTACTAAATAAAACATGAATTTCGGAAATATTTTAAATTCTAACATACCAATTTTCTCAATCGTTAAATTGCTTATTGTAATTGGCTGCTGATAAATCAGATTATGGGTTTCGATAAAAAATTAGGAAAGTTTTTTTTAATATTTTAAATTTTAAAAGCAATAAAATAATTTACAGTCTGATTTCTGGCAAAAGTTATGTTACATAATACGCGAAACATATCTTTTATCGGAAAAGTACGAAAAAATAAGTTGAAATTTTTCAGTCATTATTCTGGCGGTTTATAGTATCAGTTGAGACGAAAGTTGACTTTTTTACGAATTAAAATAAAACTTTAAAAACCGACGATTTTTACAATTTAAATTTTAAGACTAAAACGCGATTATCAATTGGCCGACGGGTCTAAGTTCCCTGCTGACGGCTTTAATTATTCTGTACCTCCTGTACCTATTCTGTTAGTCAGTATTTAAAATTTTCAGATATATGCCCCGTACAAATACTTGACCTCCATAACGAGATATTACAGCTTAAAATTTAAGGTGTGTCCATTCAACGAACAAAATTGTCGTTATTATTTTCGTCACTACACATTATACTGCGGGATGAAACATTAATTAATAAAATGCGTGGTTAATCCCTATTTAAAAAACACAAAACTGCTAATTTTTCTTATAATGTTGCTTCTACACAAAGAATAAAGAACACAACTTTATTTTATTAATAGTAAGATTTCACGATTTTTATTCATTCCGTGAGCGTAACATTTAATTGACATTTGATACCTAGTGTATATTTTTGACTATATCTACGTATGGTGTGCTATCTATTTTTTACTGCTTGATTTTTTTAGCATTTTTTAAAATTAGGTTAAAAAAATTTTTCACAAATTTTAAAAGTTTCAAAAAACTATTTAAGTTTATTTTATATTTTAAATTAATTTTGCTTAATCTTTTAAATAAAAAATTGGAAACTTCCGGACATTAATAATTTAGTTCTGAATTATTTCTCGTCCATTTTATTTTAAGGACTACCGTTTTTATTCAAAAACAGATTTAAAGGCATGAAATTAACTTAAATAAAGCAGGCAACAGTAATTTAGGGCAATTATAATCGAACTAAATTTCAAATTAAATTAACGCCTTTAGGTCAATTCACCTTGTAAACAGTCATTAGCCCTTTTTATATATAAATACAATCGATGGCAAGGGAAGCCTATAGTCACGATGTAATTATCCATAGTAATCAACTGCAAAGCCACAAGCTATCTAAACAACTTCAAACTTTTTTTGATTGACGTAATACTTATTCTATAAGCCTAGTAAGACTTGAGTTTTGGCAAAAATCAGGGTGCCTGATTTTTGAGGATTTGGAGAACTTGGATCCGAACGGTTTAGGGTCAATGGAGCCGAGAGACTTTAGAGCCGAAAATAAAAATCGCTAAAACATATACCTAAGCCTAAACTAAGTCTAAAAAAGGCTCAAAATTTTTCGCAGGACTCCAAATTCCTTATTTGCGGCTCTAAAGATCCGAACAAATTTAGATTTTAATAGAGAATTGACCGATTAAAGTATTCTATAAAAAACTTGGAACCTATATGTAGCTTAAAGCCTAAGCTACATAAATATTTAAAACTAGAAATAAGCTTATAAGGCCGAAACTAAGCTTAAACTATTTTTCCAATTGGGACTCCATGTTTCCATATAAACGGCTTTAAATTCTTCATAATTTTGAATTTTGCGACGACTCAAACCAGCCTACTTAGGTTTTGCATTGCTTTTGTCTTTTTGAGAACAAGTTTTACTTTGTCTTTTCAAACAAAGTTTACTTATTTAAATACCTTTTTTTAAATGCTTGTTTGTTTAACTCTGTGCATATTTTTTCTTATATTTATTTCACGTTTAAAAGATGCAGTTTCCTAATTGTAGATTTCCTAAAGCCTGTAACTGTTTCAAAAACACTGTAAATTTTTATAAGAACTGTGACACATTGTGTCCCTTCCGTGAAAACTCAAAGTACAAGCGTTAATGAAAGGCGATTATCTTTTCCCTTTCATTGTCCGGCCTATGGTGTAATGGATAGCACGCCAGGAGGTTACGGGTTCGATTCCTGTATCGGCCAAATTTTTCAATAAATTTAGCTGTCTAAATTTTTTAGGCCTGGTTATTTTCTCTTCTACTTTGGGTCGTCACAGATTTGGTGGCCGATACACAACCTCCGGGTATGTATACCAGTGTACCCCTGTTCTACGAAAGATAGACGGGTTTGTTGGAGCTGGTGGAGGTGTGAGGATTGAATCAAAGAGGCTGAGAACAGCTCTTCTCTTGGTGGGAACGTGTGACACATTGTGTCCCTTCCGTGAAAACTCAAAGTGCAAGCATTAATAAAAGGGGATTATCTTTCCCCTTTCATTGTCCGGCCTAAGGTGTAATGGATAGCAAGCCAGAGTCGACTTTGAAGGTTATGGGTTAAATTCCTGTATCGGCCAAATTTTTCAATAAATTTGGCTGTCTAAATTTTTTAGCGCCTGGTTCTTTTCGCTTCTACTTTGGGTCGTCACAGAACTGTCACAAAAATAATTTACATAGCATAATTTTTAAGCCGGAAAAACTGTTTTCTGGTTTAACTAAAACCGCCCATTATAAAAAAAACTAGAATGCACTTATCAATATAAAAAATTTACACTATTAAGAAATCAGTGGAAATTAGATGTAAGAAACAACCGTTTATTAAGTGATTAAAAAAATGATGTGAATACATTCTTTAATTGCTGCTCCATTTGTGTAGTTCATATACTTCATGTACACCCTTGATAAAATCACCCTTGTATACTACTTTAATTTACCCGGGACTATTTGTATTATTTAGAATTTTTTTAAGCATGATCATGCTTATAAAATTCCATTATTTATTTATTTATTTATTATTAAGTTGTGTGAGCCTGAATAACCAGTCTTTCGAAAAAAACTGTTGACCACAATATAAAAAAATTTTTTAGCATATTCTCAGAACATAAATAATCTTAACCAAAAAACAAGCCTACTTGTTAACAAACTAACAAAATATAAAAAGTTTCTTTAAAAAAATCTATAATTTTTTTTAAAAACCTAACAATCCCACTTGTTAGCATGTCAAAAAATAACTTTAGTTGAAAAAATTTTTAAAAAAATAAATGTTGTTCTTGGCAGTAATACAGTTTTCATGTTTTCCGTCCGGATTGTGTTTTAGCAATTGGTTTACGCTTTAAAATATTTTTTGTAATATTGCTTATCGAATCTGCCTCTGGCAGATAGAAAGCAAACAGGTAGGACGCTGCAAAATTGTCTCGGAGGCAAGTAGAAGGCAATTTAGAAAATTAAGTGGCGTTGCTGTTTACATTGAAGAATCACGACGGCTAATTTCATGTGCACAAAAGTCTCGAGCAGATTTTAAAATAATTTGTATATGACGTTGGTTAACAAAAAAAATACGATCATAACACACGAAAATAACATAAACATAAAACATTTTTTTAAAAAAAGATAGCTGGTTGTGCATATTTCTTCCTCATTTTTTCCGGTCGTATACAAATTATTTTCAATTCTTCTTGAGACCTTTGTGTACATCGAATCAACCCTCGTGATTTTCCTTAGAAGTATATAGATGTAGATTGCATGTTTGAGCCAAAAACATTTGTCTTTCATGGAAATAGAGGTAGCTGAAAGACGGATGAATATAGATCGGAGGCAGGTATTAGGTTGGTAAAAAACCGTGTTTTTTTAAAAAAAGGCAGCTGTATTTACCAAGTCATAACAAATGTTAGACTGGAATATTTTTCTGTTTTCTTATCCGCTGACCAAGTCTTCCTTTTGCTATACTGTACTACACCTTTAAACATATTTTGGAAGTGAATAAAGTTTCACAAAGTTCAATGTTTACAATTGATATTCTCAAAACTGATTAAACATGAGTGAAGGTAAATAATCTAATAAAGGTATTTGTCTGACGTATTAAGTAACTCTCATCTAAATTACTGTAGGGTTCCAAGTTTGTTATTTATCATAACCTTTGCAACAATAAACTTTACAATTTACGTAAAGAGCAATACGTTTCTAAATATATAAAACAGGGCCGAGGAGGACGACTCCTCAAAATTTAGCAAAATTTAGATTACTGGCGTCGTCTACCATTAAGCATTTCGTCGTTACTCCGACATAAAGAGTCACAATCAGTATAAAATCATCGTGACTCTGACTCATTTTGTTTAGATTAATTGTGTGTTAAGATATAAAAAGAGTCACAGTTACGAGTATTTTACGACGCATCTGGCTCATTGTGTCAGAGTAACAACGATTTCAAATGCGCTTTTTTACCGATAATATTATTGGAGAAGATTAAAGGTTAACCCGCGTAGTAGTGTAGAAAGTTTATAAAAACACTGTATTAAACAGTCATACGTTCCTCCCTAATTAAAATTTGGGCATAAATTATGTGTTTAAAAATTAATACACAACTAAATTTATTAAATGATATAACTCTGATATAACGTGTAAAAGTTTTTTCCTGCTGATCTGATTATTATCATATAGCTAGCTCCCTAAATTTCACAACCCATGTGTAGTCAGTCTGTAGTGGTGTTGTAAAAAGTAATGATTTTGAATTATTTTAAGTAAAAGTAAAAGTAATTTGAAAAATTTTAATTTAAGTAAAGTAAGAGTAAAAGTAATAGTGATTTTTTTAATTTAAGTAGGGTAAAGTAAAAGTAAAGGTCAAAATTTATTTAAGTAAAGTAAAAGTAAGACCTATTTTTTAAGTAAAAGTAAGAGTAAAACTATAATAAAAGTAATTTTAACGGAGAAAAAAATACCGGTTTTTGAAGCTCCAAAGCTCTGTTCTAAAGTTTTTTGCTAATTTTATGTATAAATTATCAGTTTATTAAGTTGTTTGGTCAAAATAAATGGTTTTAGCGTGTTAGTGGCTTAAAAATTTTTTCTGCTACTCATTTTACAACAAGCTCATAATGAATCTACTCATTGAAATTACTTAAATTATACTTAAATTAATTTAAGTATTTGCAGGAAAAAATCCGAGTAACAGTAAAAGTAAAAGTATTTAAAATTTCAAAAGTCTAGTACCAGTAAAAGTAAAAGTAATTAAAATTTCAAAAGTCGAGTAATAGTAAAAGTAATCCAAAATTCGTTACTTTTATTAGTTTAAGTAAAAGTAAAAGTAACTTTTTACAACACAAGTCTGTAGTATTCAACCGTACCACACTGCTACTAAAATGTATTTTCAAAATTTTACTGGTCATAACTGATATTAAACTTTTGGTGGCGATTTACTAAAAAAAGAATTCATGTAAACTGTTTTATTTTTTTAATCTTTAAAATAAAAAAAAATCTTGAGAAATGATAGTAGTATAATATACTCAAGTCAACTGTGGTGGAACTTTGTGTCATGTTGCTAAAATGAGAACTTATTTTAGAGAACAGAATTAAAAAAATCAATAAAGGATTCAATGTTTTACTTTATTTTAATCGTGTTTTAATAAATATTTTTAATTAAGTATAGCTAGACTTAAAATCAAAAATGAGAGTCTAAAAAAATCACAATAATAATTATACTAATAAAACCAAAAATATATAATACTATATAATTTAGAGACTATTTTTAAAAATGATACGCCGAAAAGCGAGAAACATGAATAAAAATAGTTCATTTAAAAAAATAAATCTCGGATTTCAAGTTATCGTGACGCTTTTATAATCTGCTTATGTTTTATAAAAAAATAAAATTTTTTTTTTCAAATTAATCAAGTAATAAGATCTAAGCAAGTACTGGTTTTTTTGTTTCTATGTCGCTTCTAAGCGGCTTTTGGGCTTAAGTTTCATGTTAGCACATTAACATCAAAAGTCATTTCTTTATTTTTTTCCAATGTTTTCTGTTAAAGTTTGTGATATCATGGGTGGCGCGGGAGCGCCACGGGGCGATTTAGCCCCGTGGCGCCACGCCAACCATAATTAGAGAACGTGGGTAAATTTTGAAATTCAGAACCTTCTTCTTCTTCTTCTTCTTCTTATTATTATTATTATTATTATTATTCCAACGCTCCATCCTTAAAAGCGATATTCCTCATTCGTTATTGGTTGATCAAAAATAAACATGGGCTCATAAGAAAGAAGAAGGAATTACGCAACTTTCTTAGGAAGCACTTTTTTGATTTAGGTCCTTGTTATCGATTTATTGATCAAAATAAAAAAATTGAAAAATAGACAAATAAAAACTCCCAACCGCACAATAATAGCCTTTTGGCAACAATAAGGATTGTACAGAGCAGACAACCAACATCCCCTCATAAAAACCGCACAAAAAAAGCAGACGGGTTTTAATTGGTGGCAGAAACGGAACCGAATCCCAGCGCCATCTGCTTCAACCGCGCGGAAATCGGCGAAAACAATAAAGTACTTTTTTTAATTCTTGCATTACTTATGAGAAAATTAATTCAAAGTTTTATTTATTAAAAAATAATAATAAGCGTCGGTGGCGCGGGAGCGCCACGCGCCGGTAGGTAATCATCGGTGGTGCGGGGGTGCCACACTGCAATTTAACCCACCGCACTGCACCAACTATACTTAGAGAACGTGAGTAAATTTTGTAATTCATTTCATCATCTTCTTCTTATTATTATTTTTACTGTAGAATTATAATTGCAATCATTGGCGCACGGCATCGCGCGAACTATATTTAAAGAACGTAGGTAAACTTTGTCTGGAGCGCCACTGCACCGCACTAACTATAATTAAACAACGTGGGTAAATTTTGTAATTTAATATCATCTTCTTATTATTATTATTTTTTATTTAAAAAAGTATATCTTGGCAACGGAATGATTATAAACATATGCAAACAAATATAAACAACCCAAACCAAATGCAAATTTTCTATAGTCCACATAATGTCCATCTCAGACTAGTCCACATCTTTTCTGTCTAAACATACGCCCGGGGAAAAATCGCCCCTTTTTCCTGCTCTATTCTTAGAGCATTTTTCAAGGCTAGTTAAATACTTTAATAAAAATATTCTTTTTGTGAATGCAAAACTTTTAATAAATAAAAAAATTATATACCAAAAAAAATTCAAAACTTGTTGCAATAAGTTTAAAAATACGTATCAAACCATTAAAATATAACATTTTAACCCACAAATATTATGATATTTTCCGAGAAAAATTAAAAAAACAAAAACCACAGTACTATTAGAATTCTTTGTAGGCACTTTAGTTGAGTGTTGTTATAATTAATGAAAAACAGAAGTAGATAGTTAAGTAGTTAAAATTTAAAAAAG
Source organism: Microlaimidae sp. YZB2_3 (assembly GCA_030248175.1). NCBI lineage: Eukaryota > Metazoa > Nematoda > Chromadorea > Desmodorida > Microlaimidae > Microlaimidae sp. YZB2_3. The sequence continues at coordinate 42,986 of JASAMX010026798.1, forward strand.
GTGGTTATATAGTTGATTATATTTAAAATTAAGTGTTTCAATAGGTTGCTAAAAATATTTAAATTTTTAATGTGGGTAGTTAGATAGTAAGTAGTTTTAACTACTCAGTACTTACAGTACTCCTTAGTAAAAGTAGGTAGTAAAATAGTTAATTTAAAAAAATACGAAATCTATTATATCAGGTAAAGATCTAAAAATAAGATTCCATAATTTTGTCAGGTTTTAAGATGTTTTTTGTTTCTGTTTTAACCCCAACTCAAACAAATTTTTTTAGTAGATTGCCATACGTAAACAACGTATACGCTTTTGGCTTTAAATGGTACCAAATGCAAAAAACTATTCGTGCTATTCATAAAACTTTTGGACCCGGTCCAAAGCGGACTGGGTCCGCTATTAACGCAGACCGGTCTGCGCAAAAAGCGGTCCCAGTCCGATTTGACCAACGTACATCGTGGGTACACCGCTTTTTTACTATGCACATTTAATCAAATTTGTGTAAAACTATTCAAAAACTGAATTTTTTTTATTACATTTATACGTTGAAATTAGAATATCAGTTACAAGATTTATTAAGTTTTAATTTATTAATTTTTAAAATTTAAAAATAATCTGAACAATTTTCTGGCAAACGAAACAGCTCATTTGGAGTGTACATTGCATTTGCAATAAAAGACTGGGGTCACTTTTTACGCAGACCGGTCTGCGTTAAAAGTGAACCCAGTCCGCTTTAGACCGGGGCTGTACTCACCAACATTTGCCGTCTGGATTTTTAAAAACCTAAAAAATAAAATTTGACAAATCTTGAATAAATCAAAAACGAATGTATTTTGTTAAATGAAAACATGAAAACTAATAGAGCAAAAAAGCTTTGTATAAATTGTGCAAAAAATTAGATGTATTTGATGGTTTAAAATAATAAGAGCATCTTAACTCTACCGTATTTCGGTGCAAAAATAACCGAACACTAAAGATCATTTTTTTTATTCAGCGCAAATGTGCTAAATGCGTCACCGAAATTCACTCGGTTTGTAAAATACATTAAAAAATTAGTAAAAACTTGTTTAGTACTCATTTCAAGGATAAAAATTTTAATTTTGCGCTTTGAAACGCGAAAAATACGGTAGAGTTAAGATGCTTTTGTTATTTTAAACGATCAAAAATATCTAAATTTTTTCACAATTTACATAAAGCTTTTTTGCTCTATTATTTTTCATGTTTTGATTTCACAAAAAAAATTATTTTTCGATTTATTCAAGATTTGTCAAATTTTATTTTTTGGGTTTTTAAAAATCCGGACGGCAAATGTCGGTGAATACCAGCCCAGGTTCAAAAGTTTTATGAATAGCACGGTATTACTAAAGGCGAAACCAACGTGGCTGTTCTATTTGTTCGTAGGATTAAAAGACCCCAAATGAAGTAATTACTCAAATCACAACATTTTGACGTCATTATAGCAGCCGATTATATTGACGTTTTAGATTTATAACTTGGTATTTGTTTATATATCTTCTTTAGGACTTATCTTATCGTTAGCGTCGTGGTGTAATTGTAATAGTTACAAAAGTTTAGAACGGTTTTCATAATTGAAATTGGCGAAAATTCATTAAAATACTTATTTATTTTTGTTTATTTTTGAAAGGAAAATGAGAAAATTTGCATATTGAAAACCTAGTGATTTACTCTATCATTACGTTTGCCAAAAAAAGTTGTCATTGTTTTTTTTTCATTTTTTCAGAAAATTTTAAATCTAAAAGGCTTCCGATTGGCTCCAAGAAGCTATCTTATATATTACTGAATATTTTCATCTGCAATGCGTTTATATTTGCGACGTAAACAGTTGAACTATTTAATGTACCACCTAATTTTCCTATTTATTATTGCAATTTTTTATGGTTTTTGGAATATAATATCAGAGTTTCCCATTGCAACCATTTTTTAAATTAAATTTGTATATTAATATGAATAATTTGATTTGAACTAGCAACGTTCAACCTAACTGATTTAAACTCAATCTATTGTAAATTGAAATAAATTTATTTATAATAAACAAAACTATTTTAGTCTACAAGAATTGACGAAAAATAGACCATACCATTGTGACCTAAAACGTAATGATGTAATGATTTTTAACTACTGACCTAATAATTTGTAACTACTGATGAGTATAAGAGATTTTAAAAGATATAAAAAAGAGTATAACAAAAACAGTGTGGTGCAGTGGTAGCACATCGAACTAAGATGACCTGAAATTTAAAAAAAGGAGGCCTGGGTTTGAATCTTGATATAAGTTTTGTCTTTTTGTCTTCAAAAAAACAGTCGTATTATCTCACCTTCAGTTATGGGTCGTCACAAGTGATATCCATACCGCGTCTTAGTACAAAGAACGCCTGTGAGGTACTAAGATGAGCGGTTGTAACCTAGTATGGCTTAGAAGCTCAACCTGAGGACATAGCTTATTCTTGAGTGGAAAGATGTAACGCAAAATAATCGTTCCTGCTGTGATGATTCATAAGTCATGAGTATAAAAGGCTTTGGAAGGTAAAAAAGAATGCCCAGATGAGATTAGCAGGCCTGGAATGCAAAGGAAGGAAAATGAAGAAAGCAAGGAATATTGGTAAGACTTAAATTCGATCAGCCTCGATTTTCGCCACCGGCTGTTATTTTTCCATGCGCAAAATTAAGTAATGAACTATTTATAGCCAAATAGATCGTTATGTACTGATGTTATTAGTTGATTCACATAATTTTGCTGAAATTAAAACTGGCCGAACTTAAGTCCCTTTCCCTTGTTAAGTAAATTTCTTTCTGTCTCTAAAACTGTCGTCTTATTTGGTGTCCAGTTATGGTTGTAACATCATTAAAATGAAAGGGTTTTATAATTTTTAATATAAAGTAAACACCTATTATAAAGGTATACTCGCCATTTACAAAGGTATAAAGGTATCTATGTATAAAGGTATACACGTGAATTGCAGAGTTTGTTGAGGAACGACCTATTTTTCGTCAATTTGCGTGAATTAAATTGGTTTTATTCGCACAAATATATAAATCCATCTTAATTCACGATAAATTAACTTATGAAATTTATGACATATTTTCCACAAAAATGCGCGTCAATTAAAATAAAATTATAATAGAAGTGCAATTTTAAAAAGCTATCTACAAATTAAGTCATTATAATGGCAGACGCCGGTGTCGCGGGATATTTCGACTCCCCTAATTTTTGACTCCCGGGGTCAAAATACACCGGTGTAGAATGACTCCCCGGTCATTCTACACCGGTTGTACGCTGGTGTAGAATGACTCCCTGCGGGATAAAATGACTCCCCTGTTTCTTGTATTGTAAAAACTTTTACAAATCAATTTTAATTTTTATCATACATTTTGCGCTGGTTAGATGTCACTTATTCTTAATTGTGTATACTATGACACAAGCCTGTTTTCAATATAAATGTAAATGCAATGGTTTTGCCGATCAGACCACAAAACTTAGGCTTAGGCTTAGGCTTAGGCTTAGCCTAACTAACAATGAACTTACACACGTTAAATATAGTGAGCGGAAGTGCACAGTTTTAAGTAATAATGTATGGAGATTTTTGGGGGAGTCAATATATCCCGGTATAAAATGACTCCCCAATGTTAATAAGGGGAGTCATTTTATCCCGATGGGAGTCATTCTACACTGGGAGTCAACATATCATACGACATCTCGCATGATATTTTGACCCCCCTAATTTTTGACCGGGGAGTCATTCTACACCGGGAGTCAAAATATCATATGACACCGGCACCAGTTTTTACACAGAAGTTGCACGATTTTTGTTGTTTTATACATTTTGGTTATATTAGCAATAAGATACATGTACAAAAAACAGTTGACAAGAAGTTGTAAGTTAGAGCAAATTATAGAACATTAGAGCAGTTTTATAATTTGGTGTTTGGATTAGCCAAAATAGGCATTTAAGAAATTAAATATAAACTTAGCTGAGACGAATATTGTGCCCACGTTAACTTAATCGTCTTTTTTTTCCTATTCCAAATAAAATAATTATTTTCTTATTTATCGTAAAATTTTGCCATGTATTACAACATTGTCTATTATGTGACGACCCAACTGGAGGCGAGATAAGATGAAGATTTTTTTTGGGACAGAGAAAAATACCCGTATCGAGATTCGAACCCAGGTCTCCTTTCCTTCCAGGCCTGTTCCTCTCAGTCGAGCGCGCTACCACTGCACCATACGAGCTGGTTGTGATTTACTTTACAGCGTCTCTTATAGTCGCCAGTAGTTGTGAGTTATCACTTCAGGAGGGGACGTTTCACGTCACAATTACATACACGTGTTTCTAGCACTTATTATTTTGTCTGATATTTATTGTTTTCTCTAATTTTAGTCTAGTGTTGCTTAACTTAATGAATTTATAAAATATGTATTCAATTTGTAATAGATTCTACAGTTACCGTGTTGATTGTCTTCAACTGCAAAAATATGTTTCCAAACTTAAGTATAAAATTCACCAATGTTAAATCAGCTATAGGTTTTTGTAGCTATTTAGCTATTTTGATTTTCTATTTTTAAGACGACGAATTTCAGTTCCAAATTGTCTTTTCTAGCTTTGGACGCCATGGCATACGATTGGATATTCTACGTGCAAATGACCTGTTTTGGCTTCTTGATCCTGTCCACGCCCATTTACGTGGTCATGATTGTGATGCTGATAATCTACCGAAAGCGGGAGCAGGATCTTTCCAGCTCCTTCTTTGTTCTCTGGATCCACCTGGGCATATCTGATCTGAGCCACTCCGCCATCTTCTGGTTCAGCAGTAAAATGCCCCTAATGGGCTTCTTTTCCGGCTTTTTTCTGAATGCCAGCAAATCATTTGCAAAGTTTTGCATGTTCCTTGTGTTCGTCACGCACATCAACCAGGTCCTGGGAATCGGTCTGCTGTCGCTCAATCGACTCACTGTCATTTTATTCCCGTTGAGCAGTGAAACGGTAACTTTTTTAAAAAAATGTTTTTTGTTCATAGTTTACTCCTAATTAATTATTCTAAAACATTAGGTATGTTTGGTATGTAATGCTCACCTGTTAATATTTTATATTTATGTTTTATTTGCTTGATTTATGCAGTGCTGTAATTCGCCCTAACAGTCTGTTGATATGGGTATGCGCGGCAGGGTTTGACAAAACGTTGGTCTTCGCGTAGTCCAAGCACTGCAGCAGCATTTTATACACCATTATTATTACAAAACACGACGATAAAGGGTTACTGCTCCACAATAGGTTTAAAAATTTTCAGGGTTAAGAATCATTTTATATAAGGAAACAGAGAACTAGGAAGAGTAAGCAAATAATACTGTTAATAAATATCTAAATTCTGAATAATTTTTCTAATTAATATTAATTTTTCAGGTATCGTACAAGCGATGGACGATACCCATCCAGTATGATTGTTTGCTGGAGAATTTTCGCCTTACTTTTATCCGTTCCTCTTCATGTGGATACTAAATGGCACTGCCTTCGCTGACGGGAGCAAGATCGCTTTTCACTTCTTGTCCTCAAAAAGCGC